>CAWVNZ010000294.1:177500-262392 GCA_963930735.1 Dioctria linearis
AAAAAAAAAAAAAAAAAAAAAAAAAAAAAAACTGAATTAGCAAAAAAAATCTTAATTAGCAAAAAAAAATAAAAATTAGCAAAAAAAATAGAAAAAGAAAAAAAATCTGAATTAGCAAAATAAATTAAAAAAAAAATCTGAATTAGCAAAATAAAAAAAAAAATATCTGAATTAGCAAAAAAAAAAAAATCTGAATTAGCAAAAAAAAAAAAATAGCAAAAAAAAATCTGAATTAACAAAAAAAAATTATAAAAAAAAAAAATCTGAATTAGAAAAAAAAAAACTAGAAAAAGAAAATCTGAATTAGCAAAAAAATCTGAATTAGCAAAAACAAAAATTTGAAAAAAAAATCTGAATAGATAAAAAAAAAAAAATAGCAAAAAAAAATTAGCAAAAAAAAAATCTGGATTAGCAAAAAAAAATTATAAAAAAAAATCTGAATTAGCAAAAAAAAATTAGAAAAAAAAAAATCTGAATTAGCAAAAAAAAAAATAGCAAAAAAAAAATTAGCAAAAAAAAAATCTGAATTAGCAAAAAAAAAAAAAAAATCTCAATTAGCAAAAAAAAAAAACTAAAAATTAGCAAAAAAAAAAATTAGAAAAAAAATCTGAATTAGCAAAAAAAAAAATAGCAAAAAAAATTAGCAAAAAAAAAATCTGAATTAGCAAAAAAAAAAATAGCAAAAAAAAAAAGAAAAATTAGAAAAAAAAATCTGAATTAGCAAAAAAAAAAAAATCTCAATTAGCAAAAAAAAAAATTAAAAATTAGCAAAAAAAAATTAGAAAAAAAAATCTGAATTAGCAAAAAAAAAAAAATAGCAAAAAAAAAAAATCTGAATTAGCAAAAAAAAAATAGCAAAAAAAAAATAGCAAAAAAAAAGGAAAAATTAGAGAAAAAAATCTGAATTAGCAAAAAAAAAAAAAAATCTCAATTAGCAAAAAAAAAAAACTAAAAATTAGCAAAAAAAAAAAATCTGAATTAACAAAAAAAAAAAAAAAAATTAGAAAAAAACAAAAATCTGAATTAGCAAAAAAAAAAAATCTGAATTAGCAAAAAAAATTTGAATTAGCAAAAAAAAAAAATAGTAAAAAAAATCTGAATTATCAAAAAAAAAAAAAATCTGAATTAGCAAAAAAAAAAAAAAAAAATCTGAATTAGCAAAAAAAAAAAAAAAAAATCTCAATTAGCAAAAAAAAATCTGAATTAGCAAAAAAAAAATCTGAATTAGCAAAAAAAAAAAATAAAAAAAAATCTGAATTAGCAAAATAAATTAAAAAAAAAAATCTGAATTAGCAAAATAAAAAAAAAATCTGAATTAGCAAAAAAAAAAAAAATCTGCATTAGCAAAAAAAAAAAAAAAAAAAAATAGCAAAAAAAAATTAGCAAAAAAAAAATCTGAATTAGCAAAAAAATCTGATTTAGCAAAAAAAAAAAAATTTGAAAAAAAATCTGAATAGATAAAAAAAAAAAATCTGAATTAGCAAAAAAAAATAGCAAAAAAAAAAATTAGCAAAAAAAAAATTAGAAAAAAAAAATCTTAATTAGCAAAAAAAAAAAAATCTCAATTATCAAAAAAAAAAACTAAAAATTAGCAAAAAAAATCTGAATTAGCAAAAAAAAAAAAATCTGAATTAGCAAAAAAAAAAAAAATCTGAATTAGCAAAAAAAAAATCTGAATTAGCAAAAAAAATCTGAATTAGCAAAAAAAAAAATCTGAATTAGCAAAAAACAAAAATCTGAATTAGCAAAAAAAAAAATCTGAATTAGCAAAAAAAAAAATTAGAAAAAAAAATTTGAATTAGCAAAAAAAAAAATTAGAAAAAAAAATCTGAATTACAAAAAAAAAAAAAAATCTGAATTAGCAAAAAAAAAAAAATCTGAATTAGCAAAAAAAAATCTGAATTAGCAAAAAAAAAATCTGAATTAGCAAAAAAAAAAAATCTGAATTAGCAAAAAAAAAAAAATCTGAATTAGCAAAAAAAAAAAAAAATCTGAATTAGCAAAATAAATTAAAAAAAAAAAATCTGAATTAGCAAAATAAAAAAAAAAAATCTGAATTAGCAAAAAAAAAAAAAAATTAGCAAAAAAAAAAAAATCTGAATTAGCCAAAAAAAAAATAAATTAGAAAAAAAAAATCTGATTTAGCAAAAAAATCTGAATTAGCAAAATAAATTAAAAAAAAAAATCTGAATTAGCAAAATAAAAAAAAAATCTGAATTAGCAAAAAAAAAAAATCTGAATTAGCAAAAAAAAAAAAAAAAAAAAATAGCAAAAAAAAATTAGCAAAAAAAAAATCTGAATTAGCAAAAAAATCTGATTTAGCAAAAAAAAAAATTTGAAAAAAAATCTGAATAGATAAAAAAAAAAAATCTGAATTAGCAAAAAAAAATAGCAAAAAAAAAATTAGCAAAAAAAAAATTAGAAAAAAAAAATCTTAATTAGCAAAAAAAAAAAAATCTCAATTATCAAAAAAAAAAAAAAAAAAAAGTCTGAATTAGCAAAAAAAAAAATCTGAATTAGCAAAAAAAATCTGAATTAGAAAAAAAAAAAAATCTGAATTAGCAAAAAACAAAAATCTGAATTAGCAAAAAAAAAATCTGAATTAGCAAAAAAAAAAAATTAGAAAAAAAAATTTGAATTAGCAAAAAAAAAAATTAGAAAAAAAAATCTGAATTACAAAAAAAAAAAAAAATCTGAATTAGCAAAAAAAAAAAAATCTGAATTAGCAAAAAAAAATCTGAATTAGCAAAAAAAAAAATCTGAATTAGCAAAAAAAAAAATCTGAATTAGCAAAAAAAAAAAATCTGAATTAGCAAAAAAAAAAAAAAAAAAAAGTCTGAATTAGCAAAAAAAAAAATCTGAATTAGCAAAAAAAAAAAAAAATCTGAATTAGCAAAAAAAAAAATCTGAATTAGCAAAAAAAAAATCTGAATTAGCAAAAAAAAAAAATCTGAATTAGCAAAAAACAAAAATCTGAATTAGCAAAAAAAAAATCTGAATTAGCAAAAAAAAAAAATTAGAAAAAAAAATTTGAATTAGCAAAAAAAAAAATTAGAAAAAAAAAAAAAAATCTGAATTAGCAAAAAAAAAAAAAAATCTGAATTAGCAAAAAAAAATCTGAATTAGCAAAAAAAAAAATCTGAATTAGCAAAAAAAAAAATCTGAATTAGCAAAAAAAAAAAAATCTGAATTAGCAAAAAAAAAAAAAATCTGAATTAGCAAAATAAATTAAAAAAAAAATCTGAATTAGCAAAATAAAAAAAAAAATATCTGAATTAGCAAAAAAATCTGAATTAGCAAAAAAAAAAAAAATTAGCAAAAAAAAAAAATCTGAATTAGCCAAAAAAAAAAATTATAAAAAAAAATCTGAATTAGAAAAAAAAAATAAATTAGAAAAAAAAAAATCTGAATTAGCAAAAAAATCTGAATTAGCAAAAAAAAAAATTTGAAAAAAAAAATCTGAATAGCTAAAAAAAAATCTGAATAGCTAAAAAAAAATCTGTATTAGCAAAAAAAAAAAAATTAGCAAAAAAAAAATTAGAAAAAAAAATCTGAATTAGCAAAAAATTGGCAAAATAAATTAGAAAAAAAAATCTGAATTAGCAAAAAAAAATAGGAAAAAAAATTAACAAAAAAAATCTGGATTAGCAAAAAAAAATTATAAAAAAAAATCTGAATTAGCAAAAAAAAAATTAGAAAAAAAATCTGAATTAGCAAAAAAAAAAAAAAATAGCAAAAAAAAAATTAGCAAAAAAAAAAAAAGAAAAAAAAAATCTGAATTAGCAAAAAAAAAAAAAAAATCTCAATTAGCAAAAAAAAAACTAAAAATTAGCAAAAAAAAATTTGAAAAAAAAATCTGAATTAGCAAAACAAAAAATAGCAAAAAAAATTAGCAAAAAAAAAATCTGAATTAGCAAAAAAAAAAATAGCAAAAAAAAAAAAATTAGAAAAAAAATCTGAATTAGCAAAAAAAAAAAAATCTCAATTAGCAAAAAAAAAAACTAAAAATTAGCAAAAAAAAAAAAAAATCTGAATTAACAAAAAAAAAAAAAATAAAATTAGAAAAAAACAAAAATCTGAATTAGCAAAAAAAAAATCTGAATTAGCAAAAAAAAAATTAGAAAAAAAAATTTGAATTAGCAAAAAAAAAAAAATTAGAAAAAAAAATCTGAATTACCAAAAAAAAAAAAAAAAAAATCTGAATTAGCAAAAAAAAAAAAAAAAATCTGAATTAGCAAAAAAAAAAAAAAAAATCTGAATTAGCAAAAAAAAAAAAAATCTGAATTAGCAAAAAAAAAATATGAATTAGCAAAATAAATTAAAAAAAAAATCTGAATTAGCAAAATAAAAAAAAATAAATCTGAATTAGCAAAAAAAAAAAATCTGAATTAGCAAAAAAAAAAAAAATAGCAAAAAAAAAAAAATCTGAATTAGCCAAAAAAAAATCTGAATTAGAAAAAAAAAAATTAGAAAAAAAAATCTGAATTAGCAAAAAAAAAAAATAGCAAAAAAAAATTAGCAAAAAAAAAATTAGAAAAAAAAAAATCTGAATTAGCAAAAAAAAAAAAAAAATCTCAATTAGCAAAAAAAAAAAACTAAAAATTAGCAAAAAAAAATTTGAAAAAAAAATCTGAATTAGCAAAACAAAAAATAGCAAAAAAAATTAGCAAAAAAAAAATCTGAATTAGCAAAAAAAAATAGCAAAAAAAAAAAATTAGAAAAAAAATCTGAATTAGCACAAAAAAAAAAATCTCAATTAGCAAAAAAAAAGAACTAAAAATTAGCAAAAAAAAAAAAAAATCTGAATTAACAAAAAAAAAAAAAAAAATTAGAAAAAAACAAAAATCTGAATTACCAAAAAAAAAAATCTGAATTAGCAAAAAAAAATTAGAAAAAAAAATTTGAATTAGCAAAAAAAAAAAAATTAGAAAAAAAAAATCTGAATTACCAAAAAAAAAAAAAAAAAATCTGAATTAGCAAAAAAAAAAAAAAAATCTGAATTAGCAAAAAAAAAAAAAAAATCTGAATTAGCAAAAAAAAAAAAAAATCTGAATTAGCAAAAAAAAAAATATGAATTAGCAAAATAAATTAAAAAAAAAATCTGAATTAGCAAAATAAAAAAAAATAAATCTGAATTAGCAAAAAAAAAAATCTGAATTAGCAAAAAAAAAAAAAAATAGCAAAAAAAAAAATCTGAATTAGCCAAAAAAAAATCTGAATTAGAAAAAAAAATTAGAAAAAAAAATCTGAATTAGCAAAAAAAAATAAAAAATTAGCAAAAAAAAAATTAGAAAAAAAAATCTGAATTAGCAAAAAATTAGCAAAATAAATTAGAAAAAAAAATCTGAATTAGCAAAAAAAAATAGCAAAAAAAATTAACAAAAAAAAAATCTGGATTAGCAAAAAAAAAATTATAAAAAAAAATCTGAATTAGCAAAAAAAAATTAGAAAAAAAAAATCTGAATTAGCAAAAAAAAAAATAGCAAAAAAAAAATTAGCAAAAAAAAAAATTAGAAAAAAAAATCTGAATTAGCAAAAAAAAAAAAAATCTCAATTAGCAAAAAAAAAAACTAAAAATTAGCAAAAAAAAATTATAAAAAAAAAATCTGAATTAGAAAAAAAAAAATTAGAAAAAAAAATCTGAATTAGCAAAAAAATTCTGAATTAGAAAAAAAAAAAAATTAGAAAAAAAAATCTGAATTAGCGAAAAAAAAATCTGAATTAGCAAAAAAATAAATAAAAAAAAAAAAAATCTGAATTAGCAAAAAAAAATCTTAATTAGCAAAAAAAAAATTAGCAAAAAAAATAGAAAAAGAAAAAAATCTGAATTAGCAAAATAAATTAAAAAAAAAAACCTGAATTAGCAAAGTAAAAAAAAACATCTGAATTAGCAAAAAAAAAAAAAAAATTGCAAAAAAATTAGCAAAAAAAAAATCTGAATTAGCAAAAAAAAAAATCTGAATTAGAAAAAAAAATTAGAAAAAAAAAATCTGAATTAGCAAAAAAATCTGAATTAGCAAAAACAAAAATTTGAAAAAAAAATCTGAATAGATAAAAAAAATAGCAAAAAAAAATTAGCAAAAAAAAAAATTAGAAAAAAAAATCTGAATTAGCAAAAAAAAAAAAAAATCTCAATTAGCAAAAAAAAAAAAAACTAAAAATTAGCAAAAAAAAAAAATCTGAATTAACAAAAAAAAAAAAAAATAGAAAAAAACAAAAATCTAAATTAGCAAAAAAAAAATCTGAGTTAGCAAAAATATTAGAAAAAAAAAATTTGAACTAGCAAAAAAAAAAAAAATAAAAAAAAATCTGAATTACCAAAAAAAAAAAAAAAAAAAAATCTGAATTAGCAAAAAAAAAAAAAAAGTCTGAATTAGCAAAATAAATTAAAAAAAAAATCTGAATCAGCGAATAAAAAAAAAAAATCTGAATTAGCAAAAAAAAAAAAATCTGAATTAGCAAATAAAAAAAAATCTGAATTAGAAAAAAAAAAATCTGAATTAGCAAAAAAATCTGAATTAGCAAAAAAAAAAATTTTGAAAAAAAAATATCTGAATAGCTAAAAAAAATCTGAATTAGCAAAAAAAAAAATAAAAATTAACAAAAAAAAATTAGAAAAAAAAAATCTGAATTAGCAAAAAATTAAAAAAAAAATCTGAATTAGAAAAAAAAAATAGCAAAAAAATTAACAAAAAAAAATCTGGATTAGCAAAAAAAAAATTATAAAAAAAAATCTGAATTAGAAAAAAAATAAATCTCAATTAGCAAAAAAAAAAACTAAAATTAGCAAAAAAAAAAAATCTGAATTAACAAAAAAAAAAAAAATTAGAAAAAAACAAAAATCTGAATTAGCAAAAAAAAATTAGAAAAAAAAAATTTGAATTAGCAAAAAAAAAATAGAAAAAAAATCTGAATTACCAAAAAAAAAAAAAAAAATCTGAATTAGCAAAAAAAAAAAAAAAATTAGCAAAAAAAAAATCTGAATTAGCAAAAAATTAGCAAAATAAATTAGAACAAAAATCTGAATTAGCAAAAAAAAAAAATAGCAAAAAAAAATTAGAAAAAAAAATCTGAATTAGCAAAAAAAAAAAAAATAGCAAAAAAAAAATTAGCAAAAAAAAAAATTAGAAAAAAAAAATCTGAATTAGCAAAAAAAAAAAAAAAATCTCAATTAGCAAAAAAAAAAAACTAAAAATTAGCAAAAAAAAAATTAGAAAAAAAAAATCTGAATTAGAAAAAAAAAAAATCTGAATTACCAAAAAAAAAAATCTGAATTAGCAAAAAAAAAAAAAAAAAATTAGCAAAAAAAAAAATTAGAAAAAAAAATCTGAATTAGCAAAATAAATTAGAAAAAAAATCTGAATTAGCAAAAAAAAATAGCAAAAAAAATTAACAAAAAAAAAAAATCTGGATTAGCAAAAAAAAAATTATAAAAAAAAAATCTGAATTAGCAAAAACAAAATTAGAAAAAAAAATCTGAATTAGCAAAAAAAAAAAAAAAATCTGAATTAGCAAAAAAAAATAGCAAAAAAAAAAATTAGCAAAAAAAAAATTAGAAAAAAAAATCTTAATTAGCAAAAAAAAAAAAAAATCTCAATTATCAAAAAAAAAAACTAAAAATTAGCAAAAAAAATCTGAATTAGCAAAAAAAAAATCGGAATTGCAAAAAAACAAAAAAAAAAAAGTCTGAATTAGCAAAAAAAAAAAAAAATCTGAATTAGCAAAAAAAAAAAAAAATCTGAATTAGCAAAAAAAAAATCTGAATTAGCAAAAAAAATCTGAATTAGCAAAAAAAAAAATCTGAATTAGCAAAAAACAAAAATCTGAATTAGCAAAAAAAAAATCTGAATTAGCAAAAAAAAAATTAGAAAAAAAAATTTGAATTAGCAAAAAAAAAAATTAGAAAAAAAAATCTGAATTACAAAAAAAAAAAAATCTGAATTAGCAAAAAAAAAAAAATCTGAATTAGCAAAAAAAATCTGAATTAGCAAAAAAAAAATCTGAATTAGCAAAAAAAAAAATCTGAATTAGCAAAAAAAAAAAAAATCTGAATTAGCAAAAAAAAAAAAAAATCTGAATTAGCAAAATAAATTAAAAAAAAAAATCTGAATTAGCAAAATAAAAAAAAAAAAATCTGAATTAGCAAAAAAAAAAAAATTAGCAAAAAAAAAAAATCTGAATTAGCCAAAAAAAAAATAAATTAGAAAAAAAAATCTGAATTAGCAAAAAAATCTGAATTAGCAAAATAAATTAAAAAAAAAATCTGAATTAGCAAAATAAAAAAAAAATCTGAATTAGCAAAAAAAAAAAAATCTGAATTAGCAAAAAAAAAAAAAAAAAAAAAATAGCAAAAAAAAATTAGCAAAAAAAAATCTGAATTAGCAAAAAAATCTGATTTAGCAAAAAAAAAAATTTGAAAAAAATCTGAATAGATAAAAAAAAAAAATCTGAATTAGCAAAAAAAAATAGCAAAAAAAAATTAGCAAAAAAAAAATTAGAAAAAAAAAATCTTAATTAGCAAAAAAAATCTCAATTATCAAAAAAAAAAAAAAAAAAAGTCTGAATTAGCAAAAAAAAAAATCTGAATTAGCAAAAAAATCTGAATTAGCAAAAAAAAAAATAGCAAAAAAAATTAGAAAAAAAAATCTGAATTAGCAAAAAAAAAAAAAATAGCAAAAAAAAAATTAGCAAAAAAAAAAATTAGAAAAAAAAAATCTGAATTAGCAAAAAAAAAAAAAAAATCTCAATTAGCAAAAAAAAAAACTAAAAATTAGCAAAAAAAAAATTAGAAAAAAAAAATCTGAATTAGAAAAAAAAAAATCTGAATTACCAAAAAAAAAAATCTGAATTAGCAAAAAAAAAAAAAAAAAATTAGCAAAAAAAAAAATTAGAAAAAAAAAATCTGAATTAGCAAAATAAATTAGAAAAAAAATCTGAATTAGCAAAAAAAAATAGCAAAAAAAATTAACAAAAAAAAAAAATCTGGATTAGCAAAAAAAAAAATTATAAAAAAAAAATCTGAATTAGCAAAAACAAAATTAGAAAAAAAAATCTGAATTAGCAAAAAAAAAAAAAAAATCTGAATTAGCAAAAAAAAATAGCAAAAAAAAAATTAGCAAAAAAAAAATTAGAAAAAAAAATCTTAATTAGCAAAAAAAAAAAAAAATCTCAATTATCAAAAAAAAAAACTAAAAATTAGCAAAAAAAATCTGAATTAGCAAAAAAAAAATCGGAATTAGCAAAAAAACAAAAAAAAAAAAAGTCTGAATTAGCAAAAAAAAAAAAAAATCTGAATTAGCAAAAAAAAAAAAAAATCTGAATTAGCAAAAAAAAAATCTGAATTAGCAAAAAAAATCTGAATTAGCAAAAAAAAAAATCTGAATTAGCAAAAAACAAAAATCTGAATTAGCAAAAAAAAAATCTGAATTAGCAAAAAAAAAATTAGAAAAAAAAATTTGAATTAGCAAAAAAAAAAATTAGAAAAAAAAATCTGAATTACAAAAAAAAAAAAATCTGAATTAGCAAAAAAAAAAAAATCTGAATTAGCAAAAAAAAATCTGAATTAGCAAAAAAAAAATCTGAATTAGCAAAAAAAAAAAATCTGAATTAGCAAAAAAAAAAAAAATCTGAATTAGCAAAAAAAAAAAAAAATCTGAATTAGCAAAATAAATTAAAAAAAAAAATCTGAATTAGCAAAATAAAAAAAAAAAAATCTGAATTAGCAAAAAAAAAAAAATTAGCAAAAAAAAAAAATCTGAATTAGCCAAAAAAAAAATAAATTAGAAAAAAAAAATCTGAATTAGCAAAAAAATCTGAATTAGCAAAATAAATTAAAAAAAAAAATCTGAATTAGCAAAATAAAAAAAAAATCTGAATTAGCAAAAAAAAAAAAATCTGAATTAGCAAAAAAAAAAAAAAAAAAAAAATAGCAAAAAAAAATTAGCAAAAAAAAATCTGAATTAGCAAAAAAATCTGATTTAGCAAAAAAAAAAAATTTGAAAAAAAATCTGAATAGATAAAAAAAAAAAATCTGAATTAGCAAAAAAAAATAGCAAAAAAAAATTAGCAAAAAAAAAATTAGAAAAAAAAAATCTTAATTAGCAAAAAAAATCTCAATTATCAAAAAAAAAAAAAAAAAAAAGTCTGAATTAGCAAAAAAAAAAATCTGAATTAGCAAAAAAAATCTGAATTAGCAAAAAAAAAAAATCTGAATTAGCAAAAAACAAAAATCTGAATTAGCAAAAAAAAGATCTGAATTAGCAAAAAAAAAAATTAGAAAAAAAAATTTGAATTAGCAAAAAAAAAAATTAGAAAAAAAAATCTGAATTACAAAAAAAAAAAAAAATCTGAATTAGCAAAAAAAAAAAATCTGAATTAGCAAAAAAAAATCTGAATTAGCAAAAAAAAAAATCTGAATTAGCAAAAAAAAAAAATCTGAATTAGCAAAAAAAAAATCTGAATTAGCAAAAAAAAAAAAAAAAAAAAGTCTGAATTAGCAAAAAAAAAAAAAAATCTGAATTAGCAAAAAAAAAAAAAAATCTGAATTAGCAAAAAAAAAAATCTGAATTAGCAAAAAAAAAATCTGAATTAGCAAAAAAAAAAAATCTGAATTAGCAAAAAACAAAAATCTGAATTAGCAAAAAAAAAAATCTGAATTAGCAAAAAAAAAAAATTAGAAAAAAAAATTTGAATTAGCAAAAAAAAAAATTAGAAAAAAAAAATCTGAATTACAAAAAAAAAAAAATCTGAATTAGCAAAAAAAAAAAAAAAATCTGAATTAGCAAAAAAAAATCTGAATTAGCAAAAAAAAAATCTGAATTAGCAAAAAAAAAAATCTGAATTAGCAAAAAAAAAATCTGAATTAGCAAAATAAAAAAAAAATATCTGAATTAGCAAAAAAATCTGAATTAGCAAAAAAAAAAAAAAAATTAGCAAAAAAAAAAAAATCTGAATTAGCCAAAAAAAAAATTATAAAAAAAAATCTGAATTAGAAAAAAAAAATAAATTAGAAAAAAAAAATCTGAATTAGCAAAAAAATCTGAATTAGCAAAAAAAAAAATTTGAAAAAAAAATCTGAATAGCTAAAAAAAAATCTGTATTAGCAAAAAAAAAAAAAATTAGCAAAAAAAAAATTAGAAAAAAAAATCTGAATTAGCAAAAAATTAGCAAAATAAATTAGAAAAAAAAATCTGAATTAGCAAAAAAAAATAGGAAAAAAAATTAACAAAAAAAATCTGGATTAGCAAAAAAAAATTATAAAAAAAAATCTGAATTAGCAAAAAAAAAATTAGAAAAAAAAATCTGAATTAGCAAAAAAAAAAAAAAATAGCAAAAAAAAAATTAGCAAAAAAAAAAATTAGAAAAAAAAAAAATCTGAATTAGCAAAAAAAAAAAAAAATCTCAATTAGCAAAAAAAAAACTAAAAATTAGCAAAAAAAAATTTGAAAAAAAAATCTGAATTAGCAAAACAAAAAATAGCAAAAAAAATTAGCAAAAAAAAAATCTGAATTAGCAAAAAAAAAAATAGCAAAAAAAAAAAATTAGAAAAAAAATCTGAATTAGCAAAAAAAAAAAATCTCAATTAGCAAAAAAAAAAACTAAAAATTAGCAAAAAAAAAAAAAAAATCTGAATTAACAAAAAAAAAAAAATAAAATTAGAAAAAAACAAAAATCTGAATTAGCAAAAAAAAAATCTGAATTAGCAAAAAAAAAATTAGAAAAAAAAATTTGAATTAGCAAAAAAAAAAAAAATTAGAAAAAAAAAATCTGAATTACCAAAAAAAAAAAAAAAAAAATCTGAATTAGCAAAAAAAAAAAAAAAAATCTGAATTAGCAAAAAAAAAAAATCTGAATTAGCAAAAAAAAAAAAAAATAGCAAAAAAAAAAAAATCTGAATTAGCCAAAAAAAAATCTGAATTAGAAAAAAAAAATTAGAAAAAAAAATCTGAATTAGCAAAAAAAAAAAAAATAGCAAAAAAAAATTAGCAAAAAAAAAATTAGAAAAAAAAAAATCTGAATTAGCAAAAAAAAAAAAAAAAAATCTCAATTAGCAAAAAAAAAAAACTAAAAATTAGCAAAAAAAAATTTGAAAAAAAAATCTGAATTAGCAAAACAAAAAATAGCAAAAAAAATTAGCAAAAAAAAAATCTGAATTAGCAAAAAAAAAAAAGCAAAAAAAAAAAATTAGAAAAAAAATCTGAATTAGCACAAAAAAAAAAATCTCAATTAGCAAAAAAAAAGAACTAAAAATTAGCAAAAAAAAAAAAAAAAATCTGAATTAACAAAAAAAAAAAAAAAAATTAGAAAAAAACAAAAATCTGAATTACCAAAAAAAAAAATCTGAATTAGCAAAAAAAAATTAGAAAAAAAAATTTGAATTAGCAAAAAAAAAAAAATTAGAAAAAAAAAATCTGAATTACCAAAAAAAAAAAAAAAAAAATCTGAATTAGCAAAAAAAAAAAAAAAAAATCTGAATTAGCAAAAAAAAAAAAAAAATCTGAATTAGCAAAAAAAAAAAAAAAATCTGAATTAGCAAAAAAAAAAATATGAATTAGCAAAATAAATTAAAAAAAAAATCTGAATTAGCAAAATAAAAAAAAATAAATCTGAATTAGCAAAAAAAAAAATATGAATTAGCAAAAAAAAAAAAAAATAGCAAAAAAAAAATCTGAATTAGCCAAAAAAAAAATCTGAATTAGAAAAAAAAAAATTAGAAAAAAAAATCTGAATTAGCAAAAAAAATAAAAAATTAGCAAAAAAAAAATTAGAAAAAAAAATCTGAATTAGCAAAAAATTAGCAAAATAAATTAGAAAAAAAAATCTGAATTAGCAAAAAAAAATAGCAAAAAAAATTAACAAAAAAAAAATCTGGATTAGCAAAAAAAAAATTATAAAAAAAAAATCTGAATTAGCAAAAAAAAAATTAGAAAAAAAAAATCTGAATTAGCAAAAAAAAAAATAGCAAAAAAAAAATTAGCAAAAAAAAAAAATTAGAAAAAAAAATCTGAATTAGCAAAAAAAAAAAAAATCTCAATTAGCAAAAAAAAAAACTAAAAATTAGCAAAAAAAAATTATAAAAAAAAAATCTGAATTAGAAAAAAAAAATTAGAAAAAAAAATCTGAATTAGCAAAAAAATTCTGAATTAGAAAAAAAAAAATTAGAAAAAAAAATCTGAATTAGCGAAAAAAAAAATCTGAATTAGCAAAAAAATAAATAAAAAAAAAAAAAATCTGAATTAGCAAAAAAAAATCTTAATTAGCAAAAAAAAAAAATTAGCAAAAAAAATAGAAAAAGAAAAAAATCTGAATTAGCAAAATAAATTAAAAAAAAAAAACCTGAATTAGCAAAGTAAAAAAAAACATCTGAATTAGCAAAAAAAAAAAAAAAATTGCAAAAAAATTAGCAAAAAAAAAATCTGAATTAGCAAAAAAAAAAATCTGAATTAGAAAAAAAAATTAGAAAAAAAAAATCTGAATTAGCAAAAAAATCTGAATTAGCAAAAACAAAAATTTGAAAAAAAAATCTGAACAGATAAAAAAAAATAGCAAAAAAAAATTAGCAAAAAAAAAAATTAGAAAAAAAAAATCTGAATTAGCAAAAAAAAAAAAAATCTCAATTAGCAAAAAAAAAAAACTAAAAATTAGCAAAAAAAAAAATCTGAATTAACAAAAAAAAAAAAAAATAGAAAAAAACAAATATCTAAATTAGCAAAAAAAAAATCTGAGTTAGCAAAAATATTAGAAAAAAAAAATTTGAACTAGCAAAAAAAAAAAAAATAAAAAAAAATCTGAATTACCAAAAAAAAAAAAAAAAATAAATCTGAATTAGCAAAAAAAAAAAAAAAAAATCTGAATTAGCAAAATAAATTAAAAAAAAAATCTGAATTAGCAAATAAAAAAAAAAAATCTGAATTAGCAAAAAAAAAAAATCTGAATTAGCAAATAAAAAAAAATCTGGATTAGAAAAAAAAAATTAGAAAAAAAAAAATCTGAATTAGCAAAAAAATCTGAATTAGCAAAAAAAAAAAATTTGAAAAAAAAATATCTGAATAGCTAAAAAAAATCTGAATTAGCAAAAAAAAAAATAAAAATTAACAAAAAAAAATTAGAAAAAAAAAATCTGAATTAGCAAAAAATTAAAAAAAAAATCTGAATTAGCAAAAAAAAAATAGCAAAAAAATTAGCAAAAAAAAATCTGGATTAGCAAAAAAAAAATTATAAAAAAAAATCTGAATTAGAAAAAAAAAATTAGAAAAAAATAAATCTGAATTAGCAAAAAAAAAAATAGCAAAAAAAAATAGCAAAAAAAAAAAAAATCTGAATTAGCAAAAAAAAAAAAAAAATCTCAATTAGCAAAAAAAAAACTAAAAATTAGCAAAAAAAAAATTAGAAAAAAAAATCTGAATTAGCAAAAAATAGCAAAAAAATTAGCAAAAAAAAAATCTGGAATAGCAAAAAAAAAATTATAAAAGAAAATCTGAATTAGCAAAAAAAAATAGCAAAAAAAATTAGCAAAAAAAAGAAAAATTAGAAAAAAAAAATCTGAATTAGAAAAAAAATAATCTCAATTAGCAAAAAAAAAAAACTAAAATTAGCAAAAAAAAAAAATCTGAATTAACAAAAAAAAAAAAAATTAGAAAAAAACAAAAATCTGAATTAGCAAAAAAAAATTAGAAAAAAAAAATTTGACTTAGCAAAAAAAAAAAAATAGAAAAAAAATCTGAATTACCAAAAAAAAAAAAAAAATCTGAATTAGCAAAAAAAAAAAAAAATTAGCAAAAAAAAAATTAGAAAAAAAAATCTGAATTAGCAAAAAATTAGCAAAATAAATTAGAACAAAAATCTGAATTAGCAAAAAAAAAAAATAGCAAAAAAAAATTAGAAAAAAAAAATCTGAATTAGCAAAAAAAAAAAAAAATAGCAAAAAAAAAATTAGCAAAAAAAAAAATTAGAAAAAAAAAATCTGAATTAGCAAAAAAAAAAAAAAATCTCAATTAGCAAAAAAAAAAACTAAAAATTAGCAAAAAAAAAAATTAGAAAAAAAAAATCTGAATTACCAAAAAAAAAACTGAATTAGCAAAAAAAAAAAAAAAAAATTAGCAAAAAAAAATTAGAAAAAAAAATCTGAATTAGCAAAAAATTAGCAAAATAAATTAGAAAAAAAATCTGAATTAGCAAAAAAAAAATAGCAAAAAAAATTAACAAAAAAAAAAAATCTGGATTAGCAAAAAAAAAATTATAAAAAAAAAATCTGAATTAGCAAAAACAAAATTAGAAAAAAAAATCTGAATTAGCAAAAAAAAAAATAGCAAAAAAAAAATTAGAAAAAAAAATCAGAATTAGCAAAAAAAAAAAAAAATCTCAATTAGCAAAAAAAAAAAACTAAAAATTAGCAAAAAAAAAATCTGAATTAGCAAAAAAAAAAAATAGCAAAAAAAATTAGCAAAAAAAAAATCTGAATTAGCAAAAAAAAAATAGCAAAAATAAAAAAAAAGAAAAATTAGAAAAAAAATCTGAATTAGCAAAAAAAAAAAATCTCAATTAGCAAAAAAAAAAAACTAAAAATTAGCAAAAAAAAAAAAAAATCTGAATTAACAAAAAAAAAAAAAATTAGAAAAAAACAAAAATCTGAATTAGCAAAGAAAAAATCTGAATTAGCAAAAAAAAATTAGAAAAAAAAACTTGAATTAGCAAAAAAAAAAAAAATTGAAAAAAAAATCTGAATTACCAAAAAAAAAAAAATCTGAATTAGCAAAAAAAAAAAAAAATCTGAATTAGCAAAAAAAAAATCTGAATTAGCAAAAAAAAAATCCGAATTAGGAAAAAAAAAATCTGAATTAGCAAAATAAATTTAAAAAAAAATCTGAATTAGCAAAATAAAAAAAAAAAATCTGAATTAGTAAAAAAAAAAAAATCTGAATTAGCAAAAAAAAAAAAATAGCAAAAAAAAAATTAGCAAAAAAAAAATCTGAATTAGCACAAAAAAAATTATAAAAAAAAAATCTGAATTAGAAAAAAAAATTAGAAAAAAAAATCTGAATTAGCAAAAAAACTGATTTAGCAAAAAAAAAAAATTAGAAAAAAAATCTGAATAGATAAAAAAAAAAAAAAATCTGAATTAGCAAAAAAAAAATAGCAAAAAAAAAAATTAGCAAAAAAAAAATTAGAAAAAAAAATCTGAATTAGCAAAAAAAAAAAAAAATCTGAATTAGCAAAAAAAAAAAAAATAGCAATAAAAATTATCAAAAAAAAATCTGAATTAGCCAAAAAAAAAAATTATAAAAAAAAATCTGAATTAGAAAAAAAAAATTAGAAAAAAAATCTGAATTAGCAAAAAAAATTAGAAAAAAAAATCTGAATAGCAAAAAAAAATCTTAATTAGCAAAAAAAAAAATCTGAATTAGCAAAAAAAAAAATCTGAATTAGCAAAAAAAAAAAAAAAAATAAAAAAAAAAAAAATCTGAATTAGCAAAAAAAAATCTTAATTAGCAAAAAAAAAAAATTAGCAAAAAAAATAGAAAAAGAAAAAAATCTGAATTAGCAAAATAAATTAAAAAAAAAAACCTGAATTAGCAAAGTAAAAAAAAACATCTGAATTAGCAAAAAAAAAAAAAAAATTGCAAAAAAGATTAGCAAAAAAAAAATCTGAATTAGCAAGAAAAAAATCTGAATTAGAAAAAAAAAAATTAGAAAAAAAAATCTGAATTAGCAAAAAAATCTGAATTAGCAAAAACAAAAATTTGAAAAAAAAATCTGAATAGATAAAAAAAAAAAATAGTAAAAAAAAACTAGCAAAAAAAAATTAGAAAAAAAAAATCTGAATTAGCAAAAAAAAAAAAATCTTAATTAGCAAAAAAAAAACTAAAAATTAGCAAAAAAAAAAAATCTAAATTAACAAAAAAAAAAAAAAAAATTAGAAAAAAACAAAATTCTGAATTAGCAAAAAAATATCTGAATTAGCAAAAAAAAATTAGAAAAAAAAATTTGAATTAGCAAAAAAAAAAAAATATATAAAAAAAAATCTGAATTACCAAAAAAAAAAAAAAAAAAATCTGAATTAGCAAAAAAAAAAAAAAAAAAAAATCTGAATTAGCTAAATAAATTTAAAAAAAAAAAAATCTGAATTAGCAAATAAAAAAAAAAATCTGAATTAGCAATAAAAAAAAAAAAATCTGAATTAGCAAAAAAAAAAAAACAAAAAAAATTAGCAAAAAAAAAATCTGAATTAGCCAAAAAAAAATTATAAAAAAAAAATCTGAATTAGAAAAAAAAAAAAATTAGAAAAAAAAATCTGAATTAGCAAAAAAAAAAAATTTGAAAAAAAAAATATCTGAATAGCTAAAAAAAATCTGAATTAGCAAAAAAAAAAAAAAAAAATTAGCAAAAAAAAATTAGAAAAAAAAATCTGAATTAGCAAAAAATTAAAAAAAAAAATCTGAATTAGCAAAAAAAAAATAGCAAAAAAATTAACAAAAAAAAAATCTGGGTTAGCAAAAAAAAAAAATTATAAAAAAAAAATCTGAATTAGAAAAAAAAAATTAGAAAAAAATAAATCTGAATTAGCAAAAAAAAAATAGCAAAAAAAAAATTAGCAAAAAAAAAATTAAAAAAAAAATCTGAATTAGCAAAAAAAAAAAAAAAATCTCAATTACAAAAAAAAAAAACTAAAAATTAGCAAAAAAAAAAAATTAGAAAAAAAAATCTGAATTAGCAAAAAATAGCAAAAAAAATTAGCAAAAAAAAAATCTGGATTAGCAAAAAAAAAATTATAAAAAAAAATCTGAATTAGCAAAAAAAAAAAAATAGCAAAAAAAAAATTAGCAAAAAAAAGAAAAATTAGAAAAAAAAAATCTGAATTAGCAAAAAAAAAATCTCAATTAGCAAAAAAAAACTAAAAATTAGCAAAAAAAAAAAAAAAAAAATTTGAATTAACAAAAAAAAAAAAATTAGAAAAAAACAAAAATCTGAATTAGCAAAAAAAAATTAGAAAAAAAAAATTTGAATTATCAAAAAAAAAAAAATTAGAAAAAAAAAATCTGAATTACCAACAAAAAAAAACTGAATTAGCAAAAAAAAAAAATGGAAAAAAAATTGGAAAAAAAAAATCTGAATTAGCAACAAAAAAAAATCTGAATTAGCAAAAAAAAAAATCCTGATTTAGCAAAAAAAAAAACTAAAAATTAGCAAAAAAAAAAAAACTGAATTAGCAAAAAAAAAACTGAATTAGCAAAAAAAAAAAAAAAAAAAAAAACAAAAATCTGAATTAGCAAAAAAAATGGCAAAAAAAAATTAGCAAAAAAAAATCTGAATTAGCAAAAAAAAAATTATAAAAAAAAACATCTGAATTAGCAAAAAAAATAAAATCTGAATTAGAAAAAAAAA
The DNA here is from genome assembly GCA_963930735.1 of Dioctria linearis. Classification (NCBI taxonomy): domain Eukaryota; kingdom Metazoa; phylum Arthropoda; class Insecta; order Diptera; family Asilidae; genus Dioctria; species Dioctria linearis. The sequence goes on from CAWVNZ010000294.1 coordinate 195,882, forward strand.
AAAATCTGAATTAGCAAAAAAAATCTTAATTAGCAAAAAAAAAATAAAAATTAGCAAAAAAAAAAATAGAAAAAGAAAAAAATCTGAATTAGCAAAATAAATTAAAAAAAAATCTAAATTAGCAAAATAAAAAAAAAAATCTGAATTAGCAAAAAAAAAAAATCTGAATTAGCAAAAAAATAGCAAAAAAAAATTAGCAAAAAAAAATCTGAATTAGCAAAAAAAAATTATAAAAAAAAATCTGAATTAGAAAAAAAAAAATATCTGAATTAGCAAAAAAATCTGAATTAGAAAAAAAAAATTTGAAAAAAAATCTGAATAGATAAAAAAAAAAAATCTCAATTAGCAAAAAAAAATAGCAAAAAAAAAACTAGCAAAAAAAAAATTAGAAAAAAAAATCTGAATTAGCAAAAAAAAAAAAAAAATCTCAATTAGCAAAAAAAAAAAATAAAAATTAGCAAAAAAAAAATTAGAAAAAAACAAAAATCTGAATTAGCAAAAAAAATCTGAATTAGCAAAAAAAAAAAATCTGAATTAGCAAAAAAAAAATAAAAAAAAAAAATAGAAAAAAAAATCTGAATTAGCAAAAAAAATAAAATCTGAATTAGCAAAAAAAAAATCTGAATTAGCAAAAAAAAAAAAATCTGAATTAGCAAAAAAAAATTAGAAAAAAACAAAAATCTGAATTAGCAAAAAAAAAAATCTGAATTAGCAAAAAAAAATTAGAAAAAAAAAATTTGAATTATCAAAAAAAAAAAAAAAATTAGAAAAAAAAATCTTAATTACCAACAAAAAAAAATCTGAATTAGCAAAAAAAAAAAAAAAAAAAAATTAGCAAAAAAAAATTAGAAAAAAAAAATCTGAATTAGCAAAAAATTAAAAAAAAAATCTGAATTAGCAAAAAAAAATAGCAAAAAAATTAACAAAAAAAAAATCTGGGTTAGCAAAAAAAAAATTATAAAAAAAAAATCTGAATTAGAAAAAAAAATTAGAAAAAAATAAATCTGAATTAGCAAAAAAAATAGCAAAAAAAAAATTAGCAAAAAAAAAATTAAAAAAAAAATCTGAATTAGCAAAAAAAAAAAAAAAAAATCTCAATTACCAAAAAAAAAAACTAAAAATTAGCAAAAAAAAAAAATTAGAAAAAAAAAATCTGAATTAGCAAAAAATAGCAAAAAAAAAATCTGGATTAGCAAAAAAAAATTATAAAAAAAAATCTGAATTAGCAAAAAAAAAAATAGCAAAAAAAAAATTAGCAAAAAAAAGAAAAATTAGAAAAAAAAATCTGAATTAGCAAAAAAAAAAATCTCAATTAGCAAAAAAAACTAAAAATTAGCAAAAAAAAAAAAAAAAAATTTGAATTAACAAAAAAAAAAAAAAATTAGAAAAAAACAAAAATCTGAATTAGCAAAAAAAAATCTGAATTAGCAAAAAAAAATTAGAAAAAAAAATTTGAATTAGCAAAAAAAAAAAAATTGAAAAGAATATCTGAATTACCAAAAAAAAAAAAATCTGAATTAGCAAAAAAAAAAAAAAAATCTGAATTAGCAAAAAAAAAAAATCTGAATTAGCAAAAAAAGAAAATCCGAATTAGGAAAAAAAAAATCTGGATTAGCAAAATAAATTTAAAAAAAAAATCTGAATTAGCAAAATAAAAAAAAAAATCTGAATTAGTAAAAAAAAAAAAAATTTGAATTAGCAAAAAAAAATTAGCAAAAAAAAAATCTGAATTAGCACAAAAAAAATTATAAAAAAAAAAATCTGAATTAGAAAAAAAAAATCTGAATTAGCAAAAAGAAAAAAATTTGAAAAAAAAATCTGAATAGATAAAAAAAAAAAAAAAAATCTGAATTAGCAAAAAAAAATAGCAAAAAAAAAAATTAGCAAAAAAAAAATTAGAAAAAAAAACTGAATTAGCAAAAAAAAAAATCTCAATTAGCAAAAAAAAAAAAAAACTAAAAATTAGCAAAAAAAAATCTGAATTAGCAAAAAAAAAATCTGAATTAGCAAAAAAAAAAAAAAAAATAGCAATAAAAATTAGCAAAAAAAAAAAAAATCTGAATTAGCAAAAAAAAAAAATCTGAATTAGCAAAAAAAGAAAATCCGAATTAGGAAAAAAAAATCTGGATTAGCAAAATAAATTTAAAAAAAAAATCTGAATTAGCAAAATAAAAAAAAAAATCTGAATTAGTAAAAAAAAAAAAATTTGAATTAGCAAAAAAAAAAAAATAGCAAAAAAAAATTAGCAAAAAAAAAATCTGAATTAGCACAAAAAAAATTATAAAAAAAAAAATCTGAATTAGAAAAAAAAAATCTGAATTAGCAAAAAAATCTGATTTAGCAAAAAGAAAAAAATTTGAAAAAAAAATCTGAATAGATAAAAAAAAAAAAAAAATCTGAATTAGCAAAAAAAAATAGCAAAAAAAAAAATTAGCAAAAAAGAAATTAGAAAAAAAAATCTGAATTAGCAAAAAAAAAAATCTCAATTAGCAAAAAAAAAAAACTAAAAATTAGAAAAAAATAAATCTGAATTAGCAAAAAAAAAAATCTGAATTAGCAAAAAAAAGTCTGAATTAGCAAAAAAAAAAATCTGAATTAGCAAAAAAAAAAAATCTGAATTAGCAAAAAAAGAAAATCCGAATTAGGAAAAAAAAATCTGGATTAGCAAAATAAATTTAAAAAAAAAATCTGAATTAGCAAAAAAAAAAAAAAAATCTGAATTAGCAAAAAAAAAAATCTGAATTAGCAAAAAAAGAAAATCCGAATTAGGAAAAAAAAATCTGGATTAGCAAAATAAATTTAAAAAAAAAATCTGAATTAGCAAAATAAAAAAAAAATCTGAATTAGTAAAAAAAAAAAAAATTTGAATTAGCAAAAAAAAAAAAATAGCAAAAAAAAAATCTGAATTAGCACAAAAAAAATTATAAAAAAAAAAATCTGAATTAGAAAAAAAAATCTGAATTAGCAAAAAAATCTGATTTAGCAAAAAGAAAAAAATTTGAAAAAAAAATCTGAATAGATAAAAAAAAAAAAAAAATCTGAATTAGCAAAAAAAAATAGCAAAAAAAAAAATTAGCAAAAAAAAAATTAGAAAAAAAATCTGAATTAGCAAAAAAAAAAATCTCAATTAGCAAAAAAAAAAAACTAAAAATTAGCAAAAAAAAATCTGAATTAGCAAAAAAAAAAATCTGAATTAGCAAAAAAAAGTCTGAATTAGCAAAAAAAAAAAATCTGAATTAGCAAAAAAAAAAAAAAAATAGCAATAAAAATTAGCAAAAAAAAATCTGAATTAGCCAAAAAAAAAATCTGAATTAGAAAAAAAAAATTAGAAAAAAAATCTGAATTAGCAAAAAAAATTAGAAAAAAAAATCTGAATACCAAAAAAAAATCTTAATTAGCAAAAAAAAAAAATCTGAATTAGCAAAAAAAAAAAAAAAAAAAAAATCTGAATTGGCAAAATAAATTAAAAAAAAAAATCTGAATTAGCAAATAAAAAAAAAAATCTGAATTAGCAAAAAAAAAAAAAAATCTGAATTAGCAAAAAAAAAAAAAAAATAGCAAAAAAAATTAGCAAAAAAAAAATCTGAATTAGCCAAAAAAAAATTATAAAAAAAAAAATCTGAATTAGAAAAAAAAAAAATTAGAAAAAAAAAATCTGAATTAGCAAAAAAATCTGAATTAGCAAAAAAAAAAATTTGAAAAAAAAATATCTGAATAGCTAAAAAAAAATCTGAATTATCAAAAAAAAAAAAAAAAAATTAGCAAAAAAAAATTAGAAAAAAAAAATCTGAATTAGCAAAAAATTAAAAAAAAAATCTGAATTAGCAAAAAAAAAATAGCAAAAAAATTAACAAAAAAAAAATCTGGGTTAGCAAAAAAAAAATCTGAATTAGAAAAAAAAAATTAGAAAAAAATAAATCTGAATTAGCAAAAAAAAAAATAGCAAAAAAAAAATTAGCAAAAAAAAAATTAAAAAAAAAAATCTGAATTTGCAAAAAAAAAAAAAAATCTCAATTACCAAAAAAAAAAACTAAAAATTAGCAAAAAAAAAAAATTAGAAAAAAAAATCTGAATTAGCACAAAATAGCAAAAAAATTAGCAAAAAAAAATCTGGATTAGCAAAAAAAAAAATTATAAAAAAAAATCTGAATTAGCAAAAAAAGAAATAGAAAAAAAAATTAGCAAAAAAAAGAAAAATTAGAAAAAAAAAAATCTGAATTAGCAAAAAAAAAAAAATCTCAATTAGCAAAAAAAAAAAAAAAATAAAAAAAAAAAAAATCTGAATTAGCAAAAAAAAATCTTAATTAGCAAAAAAAATAGAAAAAGAAAAAAATCTGAATTAGCAAAATAAATTAAAAAAAAAAAACCTGAATTAGCAAAGTAAAAAAAAACATCTGAATTAGCAAAAAAAAAAAAAAAATTGCAAAAAAGATTAGCAAAAAAAAAATCTGAATTAGCAAGAAAAAAATCTGAATTAGAAAAAAAAAATTAGAAAAAAAAATCTGAATTAGCAAAAACAAAAATTTGAAAAAAAAATCTGAATAGATAAAAAAAAAATAGCAAAAAAAAACTAGCAAAAAAAAATTAGAAAAAAAAAATCTGAATTAGCAAAAAAAAAAAAAATCTTAATTAGCAAAAAAAAAAAAAACTAAAAATTAGCAAAAAAAAAAAAATCTAAATTAACAAAAAAAAAAAAAAAAATTAGAAAAAAACAAAATTCTGAATTAGCAAAAAAAAATCTGAATTAGCAAAAAAAAATTAGAAAAAAAAATTTGAATTAGCAAAAAAAAAAAAAAATATATAAAAAAAAATCTGAATTACCAAAAAAAAAAAAAAAAAATCTGAATTAGCAAAAAAAAAAAAAAAAAAAAAATCTGAATTAGCAAAATAAATTAAAAAAAAAAAAAAATCTGAATTAGCAAATAAAAAAAAAAATCTGAATTAGCAATAAAAAAAAAAATCTGAATTAGCAAAAAAAAAAAAAAATAGCAAAAAAAATTAGCAAAAAAAAAAATCTGAATTAGCCAAAAAAAAATTATAAAAAAATATCTGAATAGCTAAAAAAAAATCTGAATTAGCAAAAAAAAAAAAAAAAAAATTAGCAAAAAAAAATTAGAAAAAAAAAATCTGAATTAGCAAAAAATTAAAAAAAAAAATCTGAATTAGCAAAAAAAAAATAGCAAAAAAATTAAAAAAAAAAAATCTGGGTTAGCAAAAAAAAAAAATTATAAAAAAAAATCTGAATTAGAAAAAAAAAATTAGAAAAAAATAAATCTGAATTAGCAAAAAAAAAATAGCAAAAAAAAAATTAGCAAAAAAAAAATTAAAAAAAAAACTGAATTAGCAAAAAAAAAAAAAAATCTCAATTACAAAAAAAAAAAACTAAAAATTAGCAAAAAAAAAAAATTAGAAAAAAAAATCTGAATTAGCAAAAAATAGCAAAAAAATTAGCAAAAAAAAAATCTGGATTAGCAAAAAAAAAATTATAAAAAAAAATCTGAATTAGCAAAAAAAAAAAAAATAGCAAAAAAAAAATTAGCAAAAAAAAGAAAAATTAGAAAAAAAAATCTGAATTAGCAAAAAAAAAATCTCAATTAGCAAAAAAAAACTAAAAATTAGCAAAAAAAAAAAAAAAAAATTTGAATTAACAAAAAAAAAAAAAATTAGAAAAAAACAAAAATCTGAATTAGCAAAAAAAAAATCTGAATTAGCAAAAAAAAATTAGAAAAAAAAAATTTGAATTATCAAAAAAAAAAAAATTAGAAAAAAAAAATCTGAATTACCAACAAAAAAAAAACTGAATTAGCAAAAAAAAAAAATGGAAAAAAAATTGGAAAAAAAAAATCTGAATTAGCAACAAAAAAAAATCTGAATTAGCAAAAAAAAAAAAAATCCTGATTTAGCAAAAAAAAAAACTAAAAATTAGCAAAAAAAAAAAATCTGAATTAGCAAAAAAAAAACTGAATTAGCAAAAAAAAAAAAAATTAGAAAAAAACAAAAATCTGAATTAGAAAAAAAAATGGCAAAAAAAAATTAGCAAAAAAAAATCTGAATTAGCAAAAAAAAATTATAAAAAAAAAATCTGAATTAGAAAAAAAAAAATATCTGAATTAGCAAAAAAATCTGAATTAGCAAAAAAAAAAAATCTGAATTAGCAAAAAAAAAAAATCTGAATTAGCAAAAAAAAAATCTGAATTAGCAAAAAAAATCTGAAAAACAAAAAAAAAAAATCTTAATTAGCAAAAAAAAATAAAAATTAGCAAAAAAAAAATAGAAAAAGAAAAAAATCTGAATTAGCAAAATAAATTAAAAAAAAATCTAAATTAGCAAAATAAAAAAAAAAAATCTGAATTAGCAAAAAAAAAAAAAATCTGAATTAGCAAAAAAATAGCAAAAAAAAATTAGCAAAAAAAAATCTGAATTAGCAAAAAAAAATTACAAAAAAAAATCTGAATTAGAAAAAAAAAAATATCTGAATTAGCAAAAAAATCTGAATTAGAAAAAAAAAAATTTGAAAAAAAATCTGAATAGATAAAAAAAAAAATCTCAATTAGCAAAAAAAAATAGCAAAAAAAAAATTAGCAAAAAAAAAATTAGAAAAAAAAATCTGAATTAGCAAAAAAAAAAAAAAAATCTCAATTAGCAAAAAAAAAAAATAAAAATTAGCAAAAAAAAAATTAGAAAAAAACAAAAATCTGAATTAGCAAAAAAAATCTGAATTAGCAAAAAAAAAAAAAAATCTGAATTAGCAAAAAAAAATAAAAAAAAAAATAGAAAAAAAAATCTGAATTAGCAAAAAAAATAAAATCTGAATTACCAAAAAAAAAATCTGAATTAGCAAAAAAAAAAAAAAAATCTGAATTAGCAAAAAAAAATTAGAAAAAAACAAAAATCTGAATTAGCAAAAAAAAAATCTGAATTAGCAAAAAAAAATTAGAAAAAAAAAATTTGAATTATCAAAAAAAAAAAAAAATTAGAAAAAAAAAATCTGAATTACCAACAAAAAAAAATCTGAATTAGCAAAAAAAAAATAGCAAAAAAATTAACAAAAAAAAAATCTGGGTTAGCAAAAAAAAATTATAAAAAAAAATCTGAATTAGAAAAAAAAAATTAGAAAAAAATAAATCTGAATTAGCAAAAAAAAAATAGCAAAAAAAAATTAGCAAAAAAAAAATTAAAAAAAAAAATCTGAATTAGCAAAAAAAAAAAAAAAATCTCAATTACCAAAAAAAAAAAACTAAAAATTAGCAAAAAAAAAATTATAAAAAAAAATCTGAATTAGCAAAAAAAAAAAATAGCAAAAAAAAAATTAGCAAAAAAAAGAAAAATTAGAAAAAAAAATCTGAATTAGCAAAAAAAAAAAAATCTCAATTAGCAAAAAAAAACTAAAAATTAGCAAAAAAAAAAAAAAAAAATTTGAATTAACAAAAAAAAAAAAAAATTAGAAAAAAACAAAAATCTGAATTAGCAAAAAAAAATCTGAATTAGCAAAAAAAAATTAGAAAAAAAAATTTGAATTAGCAAAAAAAAAAAATTGAAAAGAAAATCTGAATTACCAAAAAAAAAAAAATCTGAATTAGCAAAAAAAAAAAAAAAATCTGAATTAGCAAAAAAAAAAAATCTGAATTAGCAAAAAAAGAAAATCCGAATTAGGAAAAAAAAATCTGGATTAGCAAAATAAATTTAAAAAAAAAATCTGAATTAGCAAAATAAAAAAAAAATCTGAATTAGTAAAAAAAAAAAAAATTTGAATTAGCAAAAAAAAAAAATAGCAAAAAAAAATTAGCAAAAAAAAAATCTGAATTAGCACAAAAAAAATTATAAAAAAAAAAATCTGAATTAGAAAAAAAAAATCTGAATTAGCAAAAAAATCTGATTTAGCAAAAAGAAAAAAATTTGAAAAAAAAATCTGAATAGATAAAAAAAAAAAAAATCTGAATTAGCAAAAAAAAATAGCAAAAAAAAAAATTAGCAAAAAAAAAATTAGAAAAAAAAATCTGAATTAGCAAAAAAAAAAATCTCAATTAGCAAAAAAAAAACTAAAAATTAGCAAAAAAAAATCTGAATTAGCAAAAAAAAAAATCTGAATTAGCAAAAAAAAGTCTGAATTAGCAAAAAAAAAAAATCTGAATTAGCAAAAAAAAAAAAAAAATAGCAATAAAAATTAGCAAAAAAAAATCTGAATTAGCCAAAAAAAAAAATCTGAATTAGAAAAAAAAAATTAGAAAAAAAATCTGAATTAGCAAAAAAAATTAGAAAAAAAAATCTGAATACCAAAAAAAAATCTTAATTAGCAAAAAAAAAAAATCTGAATTAGCAAAAAAAAAAAAATCTGAATTAGCAAAAAAAAAAAAAAAAAATAAAAATAAAAAAAAAAAAAAATCTGAATTAGCAAAAAAAAATCTTAATTAGCAAAAAAAAAAAAAAAATTAGCAAAAAAAATAGAAAAAGAAAAAAATCTGAATTAGCAAAATAAATTAAAAAAAAAACCTGAATTACCAAAGTAAAAAAAAACATCTGAATTAGCAAAAAAAAAAAAATTGCAAAAAAGATTAGCAAAAAAAAAATCTGAATTAGCAAGAAAAAAATCTGAATTAGAAAAAAAAAATTAGAAAAAAAAATCTGAATTAGCAAAAAAATCTGAATTAGCAAAAACAAAAATTTGAAAAAAAATCTGAATAGATAAAAAAAAAATTGCAAATAAAATTAGCAAAAAAAAAATTAGAAAAAAAAAATCTGAATTAGCAAAAAAAAAAAATCTCAATTAGCAAAAAAAAAAAACTAAAAATTAGCAAAAAAAAAAAAAATCTGAATTAACAAAAAAAAAAAAAAAAAAATAGAAAAAAACAAAATTCTGAATTAGCAAAAAAAAAATCTGAATTAGCAAAAAAAAATTAGAAAAAAAAATTTGAATTAGCAAAAAAAAAAAAAATATATAAAAAAAAATCTGAATTACAAAAAAAAAAAAAAAAATCTGAATTAGCAAAAAAAAAAAAAAAAAAAAAATCTGAATTGGCAAAATAAATTAAAAAAAAAAAAAATCTGAATTAGCAAATAAAAAAAAAAAATCTGAATTAGCAAAAAAAAAAAAAATCTGAATTAGCAAAAAAAAAAAAAAATAGCAAAAAAAATTAGCAAAAAAAAATCTGAATTAGCCAAAAAAAAATTATAAAAAAAAAAATCTGAATTAGAAAAAAAAAATCTGAATTAGCAAAAAAATCTGAATTAGCAAAAAAAAAAAATTTGAAAAAAAAATATCTGAATAGCTAAAAAAAAATCTGAATTAGCAAAAAAAAAAAAAAAATTAGCAAAAAAAAATTAGAAAAAAAAAATCTGAATTAGCAAAAAATTAAAAAAAAATCTGAATTAGCAAAAAAAAATAGCAAAAAAATTAACAAAAAAAAAATCTGGGTTAGCAAAAAAAAAATCTGAATTAGAAAAAAAAAAATTATAAAAAAAAAAAATCTGAATTAGAAAAAAAAAAAAATTAGAAAAAAAAAATCTGAATTAGCAAAAAAATCTGAATTAGCAAAAAAAAAAATTTGAAAAAAAAATATCTGAATAGCTAAAAAAAAATCTGAATTAGCAAAAAAAAAAAAAAAAAAATTAGCAAAAAAAAAATTAAAAAAAAAATCTGAATTAGCAAAAAAAAAAAAAAAATCTCAATTACCAAAAAAAAAACTAAAAATTAGCAAAAAAAAAAAATTAGAAAAAAAAATCTGAATTAGCAAAAAATAGCAAAAAAATTAGCAAAAAAAAATCTGGATTAGCAAAAAAAAAAAATTATAAAAAAAAATCTGAATTAGCAAAAAAAGAAATAGAAAAAAAAATTAGCAAAAAAAAGAAAAATTAGCAAAAAAAAATCTTAATTAGCAAAAAAAAAAAAATTAGCAAAAAAAATAGAAAAAGAAAAAATCTGAATTAGCAAAATAAATTAAAAAAAAAAACCTGAATTAGCAAAGTAAAAAAAAACATCTGAATTAGCAAAAAAAAAAAAAAAATTGCAAAAAAGATTAGCAAAAAAAAAATCTGAATTAGCAAGAAAAAAATCTGAATTAGAAAAAAAAAAATTAGAAAAGAAAATCTGAATTAGCAAAAACAAAAATTTGAAAAAAAAATCTGAATAGATAAAAAAAAAAATAGCAAAAAAAAACTAGCAAAAAAAAAATTAGAAAAAAAAAATCTGAATTAGCAAAAAAAAAAAAAAATCTTAATTAGCAAAAAAAAAAAAACTAAAAATTAGCAAAAAAAAAAAATCTAAATTAACAAAAAAAAAAAAAAAAATTAGAAAAAAACAAAATTCTGAATTAGCAAAAAAAAATCTGAATTAGCAAAAAAAAATTAGAAAAAAAAATTTGAATTAGCAAAAAAAAAAAATATATAAAAAAAAATCTGAATTACCAAAAAAAAAAAAAAAAAAATCTGAATTAGCAAAAAAAAAAAAAAAAAAAAATCTGAATTAGCAAAATAAATTAAAAAAAAAAAAAATCTGAATTAGCAAATAAAAAAAAATCTGAATTAGCAATAAAAAAAAAAAAATCTGAATTAGCAAAAAAAAAAAAAAAAATAGCAAAAAAAATTAGCAAAAAAAAAATCTGAATTAGCCAAAAAAAAATTATAAAAAAAAATCTGAATTAGAAAAAAAAAATTAGAAAAAAAAATCTGAATTAGCAAAAAAAAAAATTTGAAAAAAAAATATCTGAATAGCTAAAAAAAAATCTGAATTAGCAAAAAAAAAAAAAAAATTAGCAAAAAAAAATTAGAAAAAAAAAATCTGAATTAGCAAAAAATTAAAAAAAAAAATCTGAATTAGCAAAAAAAAAATAGCAAAAAAATTAACAAAAAAAAAATCTGGGTTAGCAAAAAAAAAAAATTATAAAAAAAAATCTGAATTAGAAAAAAAAAATTAGAAAAAAATAAATCTGAATTAGCAAAAAAAAAATAGCAAAAAAAAAATTAGCAAAAAAAAAATTAAAAAAAAAATCTGAATTAGCAAAAAAAAAAAAAAAAATCTCAATTACAAAAAAAAAAAACTAAAAATTAGCAAAAAAAAAAATTAGAAAAAAAAATCTGAATTAGCAAAAAATAGCAAAAAAATTAGCAAAAAAAAAATCTGGATTAGCAAAAAAAAAATTATAAAAAAAAATCTGAATTAGCAAAAAAAAAAAAAATAGCAAAAAAAAAATTAGCAAAAAAAAGAAAAATTAGAAAAAAAAATCTGAATTAGCAAAAAAAAAATCTCAATTAGCAAAAAAAAACTAAAAATTAGCAAAAAAAAAAAAAAAAAAATTTGAATTAACAAAGAAAAAAAAAATTAGAAAAAAACAAAAATCTGAATTAGCAAAAAAAAATCTGAATTAGCAAAAAAAAATTAGAAAAAAAAATTTGAATTATCAAAAAAAAAAAAATTAGAAAAAAAAAATCTGAATTACCAACAAAAAAAAACTGAATTAGCAAAAAAAAAAATCTGAATGAGCAAAAAAAAAATCTGAATTAGCAAAAAAAAAAAGATCTGAATTAGCAAAAAAAAAAAAAAAAAAACTGAATTAGCAAAATAAATTAAAAAAAAAATCTGAATTAGCAAAATAAAATAAAAAAATCTGAATTAGCAAAAAAAAAAAAAAAAATCTGAATTAGCAAAAAAAAAAAAAAATAGCAAAAAAAATTAGAAAAAAAAATCTGAATTAGCCAAAAAAAAAAAATTATAAAAAAAAATCTGAATTAGAAAAAAAAAATAGAAAAAAAAATCTGAATTAGCAAAAAAAAAAAATTTGAAAAAAAAATCTGAATAGCTAAAAAAAAAAATCTGAATTAGCAAAAAAAAAAAAATAAAAATTAGAAAAAAAATCTGAATTAGCAAAAAATTAGCAAAATTAATTAGAAAAAAAAAATCTGAATTAGCAAAAAAAAAATAGCAAAAAAAAAATCTGGATTAGCAAAAAAAAATTATAAAAAAAAATCTGAATTAGCAAAAAAAAAATTAAAAAAAAAAATCTGGATTAGCAAAAAAAAAAAAAAAATCTCAATTACCAAAAAAAAAAACTAAAAATTAGCAAAAAAAAAAAATTAGAAAAAAAAATCTGAATTAGCAAAAAATAGCAAAAAAATTAGCAAAAAAAAATCTGGATTAGCAAAAAAAAAAATTATAAAAAAAAATCTGAATTAGCAAAAAAAAAATAGAAAAAAAAATTAGCAAAAAAAAGAAAAATTAGAAAAAAAAAATCTGAATTAGCAAAAAAAAAAATCTCAATTAGCAAAAAAAAACTAAAAATTAGCAAAAAATTTGAATTAACAAAAAAAAAAAAAATTAGAAAAAAACAAAAATCTGAATTAGCAAAAAAAAAATCTGAATTAGCAAAAAAAAATTAGAAAAAAAAAATTTTAATTATCAAAAAAAAAAAATTAGAAAAAAAAAATCTGAATTACCAACAAAAAAAAACTGAATTAGCAAAAAAAAAAAATCTGAATGAGCAAAAAAAAAATCTGAATTAGCAAAAAAAAAAGATCTGAATTAGCAAAAAAAAAAAAAAAAAAAAAAAAACTGAATTAGCAAAATAAATTAAAAAAAAAAATCTGAATTAGCAAAATAAAATAAAAAAATCTGAATTAGCAAAAAAAAAAAAAAATCTGAATTAGCAAAAAAAAAAAAAATAGCAAAAAAAATTAGAAAAAAAAATCTGAATTAGCCAAAAAAAAAAAAATTATAAAAAAAAATCTGAATTAGAAAAAAAAAATAGAAAAAAAAATCTGAATTAGCAAAAAAAAAAAATTTGAAAAAAAAATCTGAATAGCTAAAAAAAAAAATCTGAATTAGCAAAAAAAAAAAAAAAAAAAATTAGAAAAAAAATCTGAATTAGCAAAAAATTAGCAAAAAAAAATCTGAATTAGCAAAAAAAAAATTATAAAAAAAAAATCTGAATTAGAAAAAAAAAATATCTGAATTAGCAAAAAAATCTGAATTAGCAAAAAAAAAAATCTGAATTAGCAAAAAAAAAAAATCTGAATTAGCAAAAAAAAAATCTGAATTAGCAAAAAAAATCTGAAAAAGCAAAAAAAAATCTGAATTAGCAAAAAAAATCTTAATTAGCAAAAAAAAATAAAAATTAGCAAAAAAAAAATAGAAAAAGAAAAAAATCTGAATTAGCAAAATAAATTAAAAAAAAATCTAAATTAGCAAAATAAAAAAAAAAATCTGAATTAGCAAAAAAAAAAAATCTGAATTAGCAAAAAAATAGCAAAAAAAAATTAGCAAAAAAAAATCTGAATTAGCAAAAAAAAATTATAAAAAAAAATCTGAATTAGAAAAAAAAAAATATCTGAATTAGCAAAAAAATCTGAATTAGAAAAAAAAAAATTTGAAAAAAAATCTGAATAGATAAAAAAAAAAATCTCAATTAGCAAAAAAAAATAGCAAAAAAAAAATTAGCAAAAAAAAAATTAGAAAAAAAAATCTGAATTAGCAAAAAAAAAAAAAAAAATCTCAATTAGCAAAAAAAAAAAATAAAAATTAGCAAAAAAAAAATTAGAAAAAAACAAAAATCTGAATTAGCAAAAAAAAATCTGAATTAGCAAAAAAAAAAAAAAATCTGAATTAGCAAAAAAAAATAAAAAAAAAATAGAAAAAAAAATCTGAATTAGCAAAAAAAATAAAATCTGAATTAGCAAAAAAAAAATCTGAATTAGCAAAAAAAAAAAAAATCTGAATTAGCAAAAAAAAATTAGAAAAAAACAAAAATCTGAATTAGCAAAAAAAAAAAATCTGAATTAGCAAAAAAAAATTAGAAAAAAAAAATTTGAATTATCAAAAAAAAAAAAAAATTAGAAAGAAAATCTGAATTACCAACAAAAAAAAATCTGAATTAGCAAAAAAAAAATAGCAAAAAAATTAACAAAAAAAAATCTGGGTTAGCAAAAAAAAAATTATAAAAAAAAAATCTGAATTAGAAAAAAATAAATCTGAATTAGCAAAAAAAAAATAGCAAAAAAAAAATTAGCAAAAAAAAAATTAAAAAAAAATCTGAATTAGCAAAAAAAAAAAGAAAAATCTCAATTACCAAAAAAAAAAACTAAAAATTAGCAAAAAAAAAAAAATTAGAAAAAAAAATCTGAATTAGCAAAAAATAGCAAAAAAATTAGCAAAAAAAATCTGGATTAGCAAAAAAAAAATTATAAAAAAAAATCTGAATTAGCAAAAAAAGAAATAGAAAAAAAAATTAGCAAAAAAAAGAAAAATTAGAAAAAAAAAAATCTGAATTAGCAAAAAAAAAAAATCTCAATTAGCAAAAAAAAACTAAAAATTAGCAAAAAATTTGAATTAACAAAAAAAAAAAAAATTAGTGAAAAACAAAAATCTGAATTAGCAAAAAAAAATCTGAATTAGCAAAAAAAAATTAGAAAAAAAAAATTTGAATTATCAAAAAAAAAAAATTAGAAAAAAAAAATCTGAATTACCAACAAAAAAAAACTGAATTAGCAAAAAAAAAAATCTGAATGAGCAAAAAAAAAATCTGAATTAGCAAAAAAAAAAAGATCTGAATTAGCAAAAAAAAAAAAAAAAAAACTGAATTAGCAAAATAAATTAAAAAAAAAATCTGAATTAGCAAAATAAAATAAAAAAATCTGAATTAGCAAAAAAAAAAAAAAAAATCTGAATTAGCAAAAAAAAAAAAAAATAGCAAAAAAAATTAGAAAAAAAAATCTGAATTAGCCAAAAAAAAAAAATTATAAAAAAAAATCTGAATTAGAAAAAAAAAATAGAAAAAAAAATCTGAATTAGCAAAAAAAAAAAATTTGAAAAAAAAATCTGAATAGCTAAAAAAAAAAATCTGAATTAGCAAAAAAAAAAAAATAAAAATTAGAAAAAAAATCTGAATTAGCAAAAAATTAGCAAAATTAATTAGAAAAAAAAATCTGAATTAGCAAAAAAAAAATAGCAAAAAAAAAATCTGGATTAGCAAAAAAAAAATTATAAAAAAAAATCTGAATTAGCAAAAAAAAAATTAAAAAAAAAAATCTGGATTAGCAAAAAAAAAAAAAAAATCTCAATTACCAAAAAAAAAAACTAAAAATTAGCAAAAAAAAAAAATTAGAAAAAAAAATCTGAATTAGCAAAAAATAGCAAAAAAATTAGCAAAAAAAAATCTGGATTAGCAAAAAAAAAAATTATAAAAAAAAATCTGAATTAGCAAAAAAAAAATAGAAAAAAAAATTAGCAAAAAAAAGAAAAATTAGAAAAAAAAAAATCTGAATTAGCAAAAAAAAAAATCTCAATTAGCAAAAAAAAACTAAAAATTAGCAAAAAATTTGAATTAACAAAAAAAAAAAAAAATTAGAAAAAAACAAAAATCTGAATTAGCAAAAAAAAAATCTGAATTAGCAAAAAAAAATTAGAAAAAAAAAATTTTAATTATCAAAAAAAAAAAATTAGAAAAAAAAAATCTGAATTACCAACAAAAAAAAACTGAATTAGCAAAAAAAAAAAAATCTGAATGAGCAAAAAAAAATCTGAATTAGCAAAAAAAAAAGATCTGAATTAGCAAAAAAAAAAAAAAAAAAAAACTGAATTAGCAAAATAAATTAAAAAAAAAATCTGAATTAGCAAAATAAAATAAAAAAATCTGAATTAGCAAAAAAAAAAAAAAATCTGAATTAGCAAAAAAAAAAAAATAGCAAAAAAAATTAGAAAAAAAAATCTGAATTAGCCAAAAAAAAAAAATTATAAAAAAAAATCTGAATTAGAAAAAAAAAATAGAAAAAAAAATCTGAATTAGCAAAAAAAAAAAATTTGAAAAAAAAATCTGAATAGCTAAAAAAAAAAATCTGAATTAGCAAAAAAAAAAAAAAAAAAATTAGAAAAAAAATCTGAATTAGCAAAAAATTAGCAAAAAAAAATCTGAATTAGCAAAAAAAAAATTATAAAAAAAAAATCTGAATTAGAAAAAAAAAATATCTGAATTAGCAAAAAAATCAGAATTAGCAAAAAAAAAAAATCTGAATTAGCAAAAAAAAAAAATCTGAATTAGCAAAAAAAAAATCTGAATTAGCAAAAAAAATCTGAAAAAGCAAAAAAAAAAAAAAAAAAAAAAAAAAAAAATCTGAATTAGCAAAAAAAATCTTAATTAGCAAAAAAAAATAAAAATTAGCAAAAAAAAAATAGAAAAAGAAAAAAATCTGAATTAGCAAAATAAATTAAAAAAAAATCTAAATTAGCAAAATAAAAAAAAAATCTGAATTAGCAAAAAAAAAAAATCTGAATTAGCAAAAAAATAGCAAAAAAAAATTAGCAAAAAAAAATCTGAATTAGCAAAAAAAAATTATAAAAAAAAATCTGAATTAGAAAAAAAAAATATCTGAATTAGCAAAAAAATCTGAATTAGAAAAAAAAAAATTTGAAAAAAAATCTGAATAGATAAAAAAAAAAATCTCAATTAGCAAAAAAAAAATAGCAAAAAAAAAATTAGCAAAAAAAAAATTAGAAAAAAAAATCTGAATTAGCAAAAAAAAAAAAAAAATCTCAATTAGCAAAAAAAAAAAATAAAAATTAGCAAAAAAAAAATTAGAAAAAAACAAAAATCTGAATTAGCAAAAAAAATCTGAATTAGCAAAAAAAAAAAAAAATCTGAATTAGCAAAAAAAAATAAAAAAAAAATAGAAAAAAAAATCTGAATTAGCAAAAAAAATAAAATCTGAATTAGCAAAAAAAAAATCTGAATTAGCAAAAAAAAAAAAAATCTGAATTAGCAAAAAATTAAAAAAAAAATCTGAATTAGCAAAAAAAAAAAATAGCAAAAAAATTAACAAAAAAAAAATCTGGGTTAGCAAAAAAAAATCTGAATTAGAAAAAAAAAAATTATAAAAAAAAAAATCTGAATTAGAAAAAAAAAAAATTAGAAAAAAAAAATCTGAATTAGCAAAAAAAAAAAAATTTGAAAAAAAAATATCTGAATAGCTAAAAAAAAATCTGAATTAGCAAAAAAAAAAAAAAAAAATTAGCAAAAAAAAAAATTAAAAAAAAAATCTGAATTAGCAAAAAAAAAAAAAATCTCAATTACCAAAAAAAAAACTAAAAATTAGCAAAAAAAAAAAATTAGAAAAAAAAATCTGAATTAGCAAAAAATAGCAAAAAAATTAGCAAAAAAAAATCTGGATTAGCAAAAAAAAAAAATTATAAAAAAAAATCTGAATTAGCAAAAAAAGAAATAGAAAAAAAAATTAGCAAAAAAAAGAAAAATTAGCAAAAAAAATCTTAATTAGCAAAAAAAAAAAAATTAGCAAAAAAAATAGAAAAAGAAAAAAATCTGAATTAGCAAAATAAATTAAAAAAAAAAAACCTGAATTAGCAAAGTAAAAAAAAACATCTGAATTAGCAAAAAAAAAAAAAAAATTGCAAAAAAGATTAGCAAAAAAAAAATCTGAATTAGCAAGAAAAAAATCTGAATTAGAAAAAAAAAAATTAGAAAAAAAAATCTGAATTAGCAAAAACAAAAATTTGAAAAAAAAATCTGAATAGATAAAAAAAAAATAGCAAAAAAAAACTAGCAAAAAAAAAATTAGAAAAAAAAAATCTGAATTAGCAAAAAAAAAAAAAAATCTTAATTAGCAAAAAAAAAAAAACTAAAAATTAGCAAAAAAAAAAAAATCTAAATTAACAAAAAAAAAAAAAAAATTAGAAAAAAACAAAATTCTGAATTAGCAAAAAAAAATCTGAATTAGCAAAAAAAAATTAGAAAAAAAAATTTGAATTAGCAAAAAAAAAAAATATATAAAAAAAAATCTGAATTACCAAAAAAAAAAAAAAAAAATCTGAATTAGCAAAAAAAAAAAAAAAAAAAAATCTGAATTAGCAAAATAAATTAAAAAAAAAAAAAATCTGAATTAGCAAATAAAAAAAAAATCTGAATTAGCAATAAAAAAAAAAAATCTGAATTAGCAAAAAAAAAAAAAAAAATAGCAAAAAAAATTAGCAAAAAAAAAATCTGAATTAGCCAAAAAAAAATTATAAAAAAAAATCTGAATTAGAAAAAAAAAATTAGAAAAAAAAAATCTGAATTAGCAAAAAAAAAAAATTAGAAAAAAAAATCTGAATTAGCAAAAAATTAAAAAAAAAAATCTGAATTAGCAAAAAAAAAATAGCAAAAAAATTAACAAAAAAAAAATCTAGGTTAGCAAAAAAAAAAAAATTATAAAAAAAAATCTGAATTAGAAAAAAAAAATTAGAAAAAAATAAATCTGAATTAGCAAAAAAAAAATAGCAAAAAAAAAATTAGCAAAAAAAAAATTAAAAAAAAAATCTGAATTAGCAAAAAAAAAAAAAAAAAATCTCAATTACAAAAAAAAAAACTAAAAATTAGCAAAAAAAAAAAATTAGAAAAAAAAATCTGAATTAGCAAAAAATAGCAAAAAAATTAGCAAAAAAAAAATCTGGATTAGCAAAAAAAAAATTATAAAAAAAAATCTGAATTAGCAAAAAAAAAAAAAAATAGCAAAAAAAAAATTAGCAAAAAAAAGAAAAATTAGAAAAAAAAATCTGAATTAGCAAAAAAAAAATCTCAATTAGCAAAAAAAAACTAAAAATTAGCAAAAAAAAAAAAAAAAAAATTTGAATTAACAAAGAAAAAAAAAATTAGAAAAAAACAAAAATCTGAATTAGCAAAAAAAAATCTGAATTAGCAAAAAAAAATTAAAAAAAAAATTTGAATTATCAAAAAAAAAAAAATTAGAAAAAAAAAATCTGAATTACCAACAAAAAAAAAACTGAATTAGCAAAAAAAAAAAATGGAAAAAAAATTGGAAAAAAAAAATCTGAATTAGCAACAAAAAAAAATCTGAATTAGCAAAAAAAAAAAATCCTGATTTAGCAAAAAAAAAAACTAAAAATTAGCAAAAAAAAAAAATCTGAATTAGCAAAAAAAAAACTGAATTAGCAAAAAAAAAAAAAATTAGAAAAAAACAAAAATCTGAATTAGCAAAAAAAATGGCAAAAAAAAATTAGCAAAAAAAAATCTGAATTAGCAAAAAAAAAATTATAAAAAAAAAATCTGAATTAGAAAAAAAAAATATCTGAATTAGCAAAAAAATCTGAATTAGAAAAAAAAAAAATTGAAAAAAAATCTGAATAGATAAAAAAAAAAATCTCAATTAGCAAAAAAAAATAGCAAAAAAAAATTAGCAAAAAAAAAATTAGAAAAAAAATCTGAATTAGCAAAAAAAAAAAAAAAATCTCAATTAGCAAAAAAAAAAAATAAAAATTAGCAAAAAAAAAATTAGAAAAAAACAAAAATCTGAATTAGCAAAAAAAAATCTGAATTAGCAAAAAAAAAAAAAATCTGAATTAGCAAAAAAAAATAAAAAAAAAAATAGAAAAAAAAATAAAATCTGAATTAGCAAAAAAAAAATCTGAATTAGCAAAAAAAAAAAAAAAATCTGAATTAGCAAAAAAAATTAGAAAAAAAACAAAAATCTGAATTAGCAAAAAAAAAATCTGAATTAGCAAAAAAAAATTAGAAAAAAAAAATTTGAATTATCGAAAAAAAAAAAAAAAATTAGAAAAAAAAATCTGAATTACCAACAAAAAAAAATCTGAATTAGCAAAAAAAAAATAGCAAAAAAATTAACAAAAAAAAAATCTGGGTTAACAAAAAAAAATTATAAAAAAAAAATCTGAATTAGAAAAAAAAAATTAGAAAAAAATAAATCTGAATTATCAAAAAAAAAAATAGCAAAAAAAAAATTAGCAAAAAAAAAATTAAAAAAAAAATCTGAATTAGCAAAAAAAAAAAAAAATCTCAATTACCAAAAAAAAAACTAAAAATTAGCAAAAAAAAAAAATTAGAAAAAAAAATCTGAATTAGCAAAAAATAGCAAAAAAATTAGCAAAAAAAAATCTGGATTAGCAAAAAAAAAATTATAAAAAAAAATCTGAATTAGCAAAAAAAGAAATAGAAAAAAAAATTAGCAAAAAAAAGAAAAATTAGAAAAAAAAAAATCTGAATTAGCAAAAAAAAAAAATCTCAATTAGCAAAAAAAAACTAAAAATTAGCAAAAAATTTGAATTAACAAAAAAAAAAAAAAAATTAGAGAAAAACAAAAATCTGAATTAGCAAAAAAAAAATCTGAATTAGCAAAAAAAAATTAGAAAAAAAAAATTTGAATTATCAAAAAAAAAAAAATTAGAAAAAAAAAATCTGAATTACCAACAAAAAAAAACTGAATTAGCAAAAAAAAAAATCTGAATGAGCAAAAAAAAAATCTGAATTAGCAAAAAAAAAAAGATCTGAATTAGCAAAAAAAAAAAAAAAAAAACTGAATTAGCAAAATAAATTAAAAAAAAAAATCTGAATTAGCAAAATAAAATAAAAAAATCTGAATTAGCAAAAAAAAAAAAAAAAATCTGAATTAGCAAAAAAAAAAAAAAATAGCAAAAAAAATTAGAAAAAAAAATCTGAATTAGCCAAAAAAAAAAAATTATAAAAAAAAATCTGAATTAGAAAAAAAAATAGAAAAAAAAATCTGAATTAGCAAAAAAAAAAATTTGAAAAAAAAATCTGAATAGCTAAAAAAAAAAATCTGAATTAGCAAAAAAAAAAAAATAAAAATTAGAAAAAAAATCTGAATTAGCAAAAAATTAGCAAAATTAATTAGAAAAAAAATCTGAATTAGCAAAAAAAAAATAGCAAAAAAAAAATAGCAAAAAAAAAATAGCAAAAAAAAAATCTGGATTAGCAAAAAAAAAATTATAAAAAAAAATCTGAATTAGCAAAAAAAAAATTAAAAAAAAAAATCTGGATTAGCAAAAAAAAAAAAAAAATCTCAATTACCAAAAAAAAAAACTAAAAATTAGCAAAAAAAAAAAATTAGAAAAAAAAATCTGAATTAGCAAAAAATAGCAAAAAAATTAGCAAAAAAAAATCTGGATTAGCAAAAAAAAAAATTATAAAAAAAAATCTGAATTAGCAAAAAAAAAATAGAAAAAAAAATTAGCAAAAAAAAGAAAAATTAGAAAAAAAAAAATCTGAATTAGCAAAAAAAAAAATCTCAATTAGCAAAAAAAAACTAAAAATTAGCAAAAAATTTGAATTAACAAAAAAAAAAAAAATTAGAAAAAAACAAAAATCTGAATTAGCAAAAAAAAAATCTGAATTAGCAAAAAAAAATTAGAAAAAAAAAATTTTAATTATCAAAAAAAAAAAAATTAGAAAAAAAAAATCTGAATTACCAACAAAAAAAAACTGAATTAGCAAAAAAAAAAAAATCTGAATGAGCAAAAAAAAAATCTGAATTAGCAAAAAAAAAAGATCTGAATTAGCAAAAAAAAAAAAAAAAAAAAACTGAATTAGCAAAATAAATTAAAAAAAAAAAATCTGAATTAGCAAAATAAAATAAAAAAATCTGAATTAGCAAAAAAAAAAAAAAATCTGAATTAGCAAAAAAAAAAAAATAGCAAAAAAAATTAGAAAAAAAAATCTGAATTAGCCAAAAAAAAAAAAATTATAAAAAAAAATAGAAAAAAAAATCTGAATTAGCAAAAAAAAAAAATTTGAAAAAAAATCTGAATAGCTAAAAAAAAAAATCTGAATTAGCAAAAAAAAAAAAATAAAAATTAGAAAAAAAATCTGAATTAGCAAAAAATTAGCAAAAAAAAATCTGAATTAGCAAAAAAAAAATTATAAAAAAAAAATCTGAATTAGAAAAAAAAAATATCTGAATTAGCAAAAAAATCTGAATTAGCAAAAAAAAAAAATCTGAATTAGCAAAAAAAAAAAATCTGAATTAGCAAAAAAAAAATCTGAATTAGCAAAAAAAATCTGAAAAAGCAAAAAAAAAAAAAAAAAAAAAAAAAAAAAAAAATCTGAATTAGCAAAAAAAATCTTAATTAGCAAAAAAAAATAAAAATTAGCAAAAAAAAAATAGAAAAAGAAAAAAATCTGAATTAGCAAAATAAATTAAAAAAAAATCTAAATTAGCAAAATAAAAAAAAAAATCTGAATTAGCAAAAAAAAAAAATCTGAATTAGCAAAAAAATAGCAAAAAAAAATTAGCAAAAAAAAATCTGAATTAGCAAAAAAAAATTATAAAAAAAAATCTGAATTAGAAAAAAAAAAATATCTGAATTAGCAAAAAAATCTGAATTAGAAAAAAAAAAATTTGAAAAAAAATCTGAATAGATAAAAAAAAAAATCTCAATTAGCAAAAAAAAATAGCAAAAAAAAAATTAGCAAAAAAAAAATTAGAAAAAAAAATCTGAATTAGCAAAAAAAAAAAAAAAATCTCAATTAGCAAAAAAAAAAAATAAAAATTAGCAAAAAAAAAATTAGAAAAAAACAAAAATCTGAATTAGCAAAAAAAATCTGAATTAGCAAAAAAAAAAAAAATCTGAATTAGCAAAAAAAAATAAAAAAAAAATAGAAAAAAAAATCTGAATTAGCAAAAAAAATAAAATCTGAATTAGCAAAAAAAAAATCTGAATTAGCAAAAAAAAAAAAAATCTGAATTAGCAAAAAAAAATTAGAAAAAAACAAAAATCTGAATTAGCAAAAAAAAAATCTGAATTAGCAAAAAAAAATTAGAAAAAAAAAATTTGAATTATCAAAAAAAAAAAAAAATTAGAAAGAAAATCTGAATTACCAACAAAAAAAAATCTGAATTAGCAAAAAAAAAATAGCAAAAAAATTAACAAAAAAAAATCTGGGTTAGCAAAAAAAAAATTATAAAAAAAAAATCTGAATTAGAAAAAAATAAATCTGAATTAGCAAAAAAAAAATAGCAAAAAAAAAATTAGCAAAAAAAAAATTAAAAAAAAAATCTGAATTAGCAAAAAAAAAAAGAAAAATCTCAATTACCAAAAAAAAAAACTAAAAATTAGCAAAAAAAAAAATTAGAAAAAAAAATCTGAATTAGCAAAAAATAGCAAAAAAATTAGCAAAAAAAAATCTGGATTAGCAAAAAAAAAATTATAAAAAAAAATCTGAATTAGCAAAAAAAGAAATAGAAAAAAAAATTAGCAAAAAAAAGAAAAATTAGAAAAAAAAAAATCTGAATTAGCAAAAAAAAAAAATCTCAATTAGCAAAAAAAAACTAAAAATTAGCAAAAAATTTGAATTAACAAAAAAAAAAAAAAATTAGAGAAAAACAAAAATCTGAATTAGCAAAAAAAAAATCTGAATTAGCAAAAAAAAATTAGAAAAAAAAAATTTGAATTATCAAAAAAAAAAAATTAGAAAAAAAAATCTGAATTACCAACAAAAAAAAAACTGAATTAGCAAAAAAAAAAATCTGAATGAGCAAAAAAAAAATCTGAATTAGCAAAAAAAAAAGATCTGAATTAGCAAAAAAAAAAAAAAAAAAAACTGAATTAGCAAAATAAATTAAAAAAAAAAATCTGAATTGGCAAAATAAAATAAAAAAATCTGAATTAGCAAAAAAAAAAAATGGAAAAAAAATTGGAAAAAAAAAATCTGAATTAGCAACAAAAAAAAATCTGAATTAGCAAAAAAAAAAAATCCTGATTTAGCAAAAAAAAAAACTAAAAATTAGCAAAAAAAAAAAATCTGAATTAGCAAAAAAAAAATCTGGATTAGCAAAAAAAAAATTATAAAAAAAAATCTGAATTAGCAAAAAAAAAAAAAAATAGCAAAAAAAAAATTAGCAAAAAAAAGAAAAATTAGAAAAAAAAATCTGAATTAGCAAAAAAAAAATCTCAATTAGCAAAAAAAAACTAAAAATTAGCAAAAAAAAAAAAAAAAAAATTTGAATTAACAAAGAAAAAAAAAATTAGAAAAAAACAAAAATCTGAATTAGCAAAAAAAAATCTGAATTAGCAAAAAAAAATTAAAAAAAAAATTTGAATTATCAAAAAAAAAAAAATTAGAAAAAAAAAATCTGAATTACCAACAAAAAAAAAACTGAATTAGCAAAAAAAAAAAATGGAAAAAAAATTGGAAAAAAAAAATCTGAATTAGCAACAAAAAAAAATCTGAATTAGCAAAAAAAAAAAATCCTGATTTAGCAAAAAAAAAAACTAAAAATTAGCAAAAAAAAAAAATCTGAATTAGCAAAAAAAAAACTGAATTAGCAAAAAAAAAAAAAATTAGAAAAAAACAAAAATCTGAATTAGCAAAAAAAATGGCAAAAAAAAATTAGCAAAAAAAAATCTGAATTAGCAAAAAAAAAATTATAAAAAAAAAATCTGAATTAGAAAAAAAAAATATCTGAATTAGCAAAAAAATCTGAATTAGAAAAAAAAAAAATTGAAAAAAAATCTGAATAGATAAAAAAAAAAATCTCAATTAGCAAAAAAAAATAGCAAAAAAAAATTAGCAAAAAAAAAATTAGAAAAAAAATCTGAATTAGCAAAAAAAAAAAAAAAATCTCAATTAGCAAAAAAAAAAAATAAAAATTAGCAAAAAAAAAATTAGAAAAAAACAAAAATCTGAATTAGCAAAAAAAAATCTGAATTAGCAAAAAAAAAAAAAATCTGAATTAGCAAAAAAAAATAAAAAAAAAAATAGAAAAAAAAATAAAATCTGAATTAGCAAAAAAAAAATCTGAATTAGCAAAAAAAAAAAAAAAAATCTGAATTAGCAAAAAAAATTAGAAAAAAAACAAAAATCTGAATTAGCAAAAAAAAAATCTGAATTAGCAAAAAAAAATTAGAAAAAAAAAATTTGAATTATCGAAAAAAAAAAAAAAAATTAGAAAAAAAAATCTGAATTACCAACAAAAAAAAATCTGAATTAGCAAAAAAAAAATAGCAAAAAAATTAACAAAAAAAAAATCTGGGTTAACAAAAAAAAATTATAAAAAAAAAATCTGAATTAGAAAAAAAAAATTAGAAAAAAATAAATCTGAATTATCAAAAAAAAAAATAGCAAAAAAAAAATTAGCAAAAAAAAAATTAAAAAAAAAATCTGAATTAGCAAAAAAAAAAAAAAATCTCAATTACCAAAAAAAAAACTAAAAATTAGCAAAAAAAAAAAATTAGAAAAAAAAATCTGAATTAGCAAAAAATAGCAAAAAAATTAGCAAAAAAAAATCTGGATTAGCAAAAAAAAAATTATAAAAAAAAATCTGAATTAGCAAAAAAAGAAATAGAAAAAAAAATTAGCAAAAAAAAGAAAAATTAGAAAAAAAAAAATCTGAATTAGCAAAAAAAAAAAATCTCAATTAGCAAAAAAAAACTAAAAATTAGCAAAAAATTTGAATTAACAAAAAAAAAAAAAAAATTAGAGAAAAACAAAAATCTGAATTAGCAAAAAAAAAATCTGAATTAGCAAAAAAAAATTAGAAAAAAAAAATTTGAATTATCAAAAAAAAAAAAATTAGAAAAAAAAAATCTGAATTACCAACAAAAAAAAACTGAATTAGCAAAAAAAAAAAATCTGAATGAGCAAAAAAAAAATCTGAATTAGCAAAAAAAAAAAGATCTGAATTAGCAAAAAAAAAAAAAAAAAAACTGAATTAGCAAAATAAATTAAAAAAAAAAATCTGAATTAGCAAAATAAAATAAAAAAATCTGAATTAGCAAAAAAAAAAAAAAAAATCTGAATTAGCAAAAAAAAAAAAAATAGCAAAAAAAATTAGAAAAAAAAATCTGAATTAGCCAAAAAAAAAAAATTATAAAAAAAAATCTGAATTAGAAAAAAAAATAGAAAAAAAAATCTGAATTAGCAAAAAAAAAAATTTGAAAAAAAAATCTGAATAGCTAAAAAAAAAAATCTGAATTAGCAAAAAAAAAAAAATAAAAATTAGAAAAAAAATCTGAATTAGCAAAAAATTAGCAAAATTAATTAGAAAAAAAATCTGAATTAGCAAAAAAAAAATAGCAAAAAAAAAATAGCAAAAAAAAAATAGCAAAAAAAAAATCTGGATTAGCAAAAAAAAAATTATAAAAAAAAATCTGAATTAGCAAAAAAAAAATTAAAAAAAAAAATCTGGATTAGCAAAAAAAAAAAAAAAATCTCAATTACCAAAAAAAAAAACTAAAAATTAGCAAAAAAAAAAAATTAGAAAAAAAAATCTGAATTAGCAAAAAATAGCAAAAAAATTAGCAAAAAAAAATCTGGATTAGCAAAAAAAAAAATTATAAAAAAAAATCTGAATTAGCAAAAAAAAAATAGAAAAAAAAATTAGCAAAAAAAAGAAAAATTAGAAAAAAAAAAATCTGAATTAGCAAAAAAAAAAATCTCAATTAGCAAAAAAAAACTAAAAATTAGCAAAAAATTTGAATTAACAAAAAAAAAAAAAATTAGAAAAAAACAAAAATCTGAATTAGCAAAAAAAAAATCTGAATTAGCAAAAAAAAATTAGAAAAAAAAAATTTTAATTATCAAAAAAAAAAAAATTAGAAAAAAAAAATCTGAATTACCAACAAAAAAAAACTGAATTAGCAAAAAAAAAAAAATCTGAATGAGCAAAAAAAAAATCTGAATTAGCAAAAAAAAAAGATCTGAATTAGCAAAAAAAAAAAAAAAAAAAAACTGAATTAGCAAAATAAATTAAAAAAAAAAAATCTGAATTAGCAAAATAAAATAAAAAAATCTGAATTAGCAAAAAAAAAAAAAAATCTGAATTAGCAAAAAAAAAAAAATAGCAAAAAAAATTAGAAAAAAAAATCTGAATTAGCCAAAAAAAAAAAAATTATAAAAAAAAATAGAAAAAAAAATCTGAATTAGCAAAAAAAAAAAATTTGAAAAAAAATCTGAATAGCTAAAAAAAAAAATCTGAATTAGCAAAAAAAAAAAAATAAAAATTAGAAAAAAAATCTGAATTAGCAAAAAATTAGCAAAAAAAAATCTGAATTAGCAAAAAAAAAATTATAAAAAAAAAATCTGAATTAGAAAAAAAAAATATCTGAATTAGCAAAAAAATCTGAATTAGCAAAAAAAAAAAATCTGAATTAGCAAAAAAAAAAAATCTGAATTAGCAAAAAAAAAATCTGAATTAGCAAAAAAAATCTGAAAAAGCAAAAAAAAAAAAAAAAAAAAAAAAAAAAAAAAATCTGAATTAGCAAAAAAAATCTTAATTAGCAAAAAAAAATAAAAATTAGCAAAAAAAAAATAGAAAAAGAAAAAAATCTGAATTAGCAAAATAAATTAAAAAAAAATCTAAATTAGCAAAATAAAAAAAAAAATCTGAATTAGCAAAAAAAAAAAATCTGAATTAGCAAAAAAATAGCAAAAAAAAATTAGCAAAAAAAAATCTGAATTAGCAAAAAAAAATTATAAAAAAAAATCTGAATTAGAAAAAAAAAAATATCTGAATTAGCAAAAAAATCTGAATTAGAAAAAAAAAAATTTGAAAAAAAATCTGAATAGATAAAAAAAAAAATCTCAATTAGCAAAAAAAAATAGCAAAAAAAAAATTAGCAAAAAAAAAATTAGAAAAAAAAATCTGAATTAGCAAAAAAAAAAAAAAAATCTCAATTAGCAAAAAAAAAAAATAAAAATTAGCAAAAAAAAAATTAGAAAAAAACAAAAATCTGAATTAGCAAAAAAAATCTGAATTAGCAAAAAAAAAAAAAATCTGAATTAGCAAAAAAAAATAAAAAAAAAATAGAAAAAAAAATCTGAATTAGCAAAAAAAATAAAATCTGAATTAGCAAAAAAAAAATCTGAATTAGCAAAAAAAAAAAAAATCTGAATTAGCAAAAAAAAATTAGAAAAAAACAAAAATCTGAATTAGCAAAAAAAAAATCTGAATTAGCAAAAAAAAATTAGAAAAAAAAAATTTGAATTATCAAAAAAAAAAAAAAATTAGAAAGAAAATCTGAATTACCAACAAAAAAAAATCTGAATTAGCAAAAAAAAAATAGCAAAAAAATTAACAAAAAAAAATCTGGGTTAGCAAAAAAAAAATTATAAAAAAAAAATCTGAATTAGAAAAAAATAAATCTGAATTAGCAAAAAAAAAATAGCAAAAAAAAAATTAGCAAAAAAAAAATTAAAAAAAAAATCTGAATTAGCAAAAAAAAAAAGAAAAATCTCAATTACCAAAAAAAAAAACTAAAAATTAGCAAAAAAAAAAATTAGAAAAAAAAATCTGAATTAGCAAAAAATAGCAAAAAAATTAGCAAAAAAAAATCTGGATTAGCAAAAAAAAAATTATAAAAAAAAATCTGAATTAGCAAAAAAAGAAATAGAAAAAAAAATTAGCAAAAAAAAGAAAAATTAGAAAAAAAAAAATCTGAATTAGCAAAAAAAAAAAATCTCAATTAGCAAAAAAAAACTAAAAATTAGCAAAAAATTTGAATTAACAAAAAAAAAAAAAAATTAGAGAAAAACAAAAATCTGAATTAGCAAAAAAAAAATCTGAATTAGCAAAAAAAAATTAGAAAAAAAAAATTTGAATTATCAAAAAAAAAAAATTAGAAAAAAAAAATCTGAATTACCAACAAAAAAAAAACTGAATTAGCAAAAAAAAAAATCTGAATGAGCAAAAAAAAAATCTGAATTAGCAAAAAAAAAAGATCTGAATTAGCAAAAAAAAAAAAAAAAAAAACTGAATTAGCAAAATAAATTAAAAAAAAAAATCTGAATTGGCAAAATAAAATAAAAAAATCTGAATTAGCAAAAAAAAAAAAAAAATCTGAATTAGCAAAAAAAAAAAAATAGCAAAAAAAATTAGAAAAAAAAATCTGAATTAGCCAAAAAAAAAAAAATTATAAAAAAAAATCTGAATTAGAAAAAAAAATAGAAAAAAAAATCTGAATTAGCAAAAAAAAAAAAATTTGAAAAAAAAATCTGAATAGCTAAAAAAAAAAATCAGAATTAGCAAAAAAAAAAAAAAAAAATAAGAAAAAAAATCTGAATTAGCAAAAAATTAGCAAAATTAATTAGAAAAAAAAATCTGAATTAGCAAAAAAAAAAAAGCAAAAAAAAAATCTGGATTAGCAAAAAAAAAATTATAAAAAAAAATCTGAATTAGCAAAAAAAAAAAAATTAAAAAAAAAAATCTGGATTAGCAAAAAAAAAAAAAATTGGAAAAAAAATTGGAAAAAAAATCTGAATTAGCAAAAAAAAAAAAATCTGAATTAGCAAAAAAAAAAAAAATCCTGATTTAGCAAAAAAAAAAACTAAAAATTAGCAAAAAAAAAAATCTGAATTAGCAAAAAAAAAAACTGAATTAGCAAAAAAAAAAAAAAAAAATTAGAAAAAAACAAAAATCTGAATTAGCAAAAAAAATCTGAATTAGCAAAAAAAAATTAGAAAAAAAAATCGGAATTAGCAAAAAAATAAAAAATCTGAATTAGCAAAAAAAAAATCTGAATTACCAAAAAAAAAAATCTGAATTAGCAAAAAAAATCTGAAAAAGAAAAAAAAAAAAAATCCGAATTAGCAAAAAAAATCTTAATTAGCAAAAAAAAATAAAAATTAGCAAAAAAAAAATTAGAGAAAAAAAATCTGAATTAGCAAAAAAAAATCAGAAAAAAAAATCTGAATTAGCAAAAAAAAAAAAAATTGGGAAAAAAAAATTGGAAAAAAAAAATCTGAATTAGCAACAAAAAAAAAATCTGAATTAGCAAAAAAAAAATCCTGATTTAGCAAAAAAAAAACTAAAAATTAGCATAAAAAAAAATCTGAATTAGCAAAAAAAAAACTGAATTAGCAAAAAAAAAAAAATTAGAAAAAAACAAAAATCTGAATTAGCAAAAAAAATAGCAAAAAAAAATTAGCAAAAAAAATCTGAATTAGCAAAAAAAAAATTATAAAAAAAAAATCTGAATTAGAAAAGAAAAATATCTGAATTAGCAAAAAAATCTGAATTAGCAAAAAAAAAAAATCTGAATTAGCAAAAAAAAAAAATCTGAATTAGCAAAAAAAAAAATCTGAAAAAGCAAAAAAAAAAACAAAAAAAAAATTTGAATTAGCAAAAAAAATCTTAATTAGCAAAAAAAAAATAAAAATTAGCAAAAAAAAAATAAAAATTAGCAAAAAAAAAATAGAAAAAGAAAAAAAATCTGAATTAGCAAAATAAATTAAAAAAAAAATCTAAATTCGCAAAATAAAAAAAAAATCTGAAATAGCAAAAAAAAAAAAAATCTGAATTAGCAAAAAAAAAATAAAAAAAAATTAGAAAAAAAAATCTGAATTAGCAAAAAAAAAAAAAAAATCTCAATTAGCAAAAAAAAAAAAATAAAAATTAGCAAAAAAAAAATTAGAAAAAAACAAAAATCTGAATTAGCAAAAAAAATCTGAATTAGCAAAAAAAAAAAAATCTGAATTAGCAAAAAAAAATAAAAAAAAAAATAGAAAAAAAAATAAAATCTGAATTAGCAAAAAAAAAAAATCTGAATTAGCAAAAAAAAAAAAAAATCTGAATTAGCAAAAAAAAATTAGAAAAAAACAAAAATCTGAATTAGCAAAAAAAAAATCTGAATTAGCAAAAAAAAATTAGAAAAAAAAAATTTGAATTATCAAAAAAAAAAAAAAAATTAGAAAAAAAAATCTGAATTACCAACAAAAAAAAATCTGAATTAGCAAAAAAAAAATAGCAAAAAAATTAACAAAAAAAAAATCTGGGTTAACAAAAAAAAATTATAAAAAAAAAATCTGAATTAGAAAAAAAAAATTAGAAAAAAATAAATCTGAATTATCAAAAAAAAAAATAGCAAAAAAAAAATTAGCAAAAAAAAAATTAAAAAAAAAATCTGAATTAGCAAAAAAAAAAAAAAAATCTCAATTACCAAAAAAAAAAAACTAAAAATTAGCAAAAAAAAAAAATTAGAAAAAAAAAACTGAATTAGCAAAAAATAGCAAAAAAATTAGCAAAAAAAAATCTGGATTAGCAAAAAAAAAATTATAAAAAAAAATCTGAATTAGCAAAAAAAGAAATAGAAAAAAAAATTAGCAAAAAAAAGAAAAATTAGAAAAAAAAAATCTGAATTAGCAAAAAAAAAAAATCTCAATTAGCAAAAAAAAACTAAAAATTAGCAAAAAATTTGAATTAACAAAAAAAAAAAAAAAATTAGAGAAAAACAAAAATCTGAATTAGCAAAAAAAAAATCTGAATTAGCAAAAAAAAATTAGAAAAAAAAAATTTGAATTATCAAAAAAAAAAAAATTAGAAAAAAAAAATCTGAATTACCAACAAAAAAAAACTGAATTAGCAAAAAAAAAAATCTGAATGAGCAAAAAAAAAATCTGAATTAGCAAAAAAAAAAAGATCTGAATTAGCAAAAAAAAAAAAAAAAAAACTGAATTAGCAAAATAAATTAAAAAAAAAAATCTGAATTAGCAAAATAAAATAAAAAAATCTGAATTAGCAAAAAAAAAAAAAAATCTGAATTAGCAAAAAAAAAAAAAAATAGCAAAAAAAATTAGAAAAAAAAATCTGAATTAGCCAAAAAAAAAAAATTATAAAAAAAAATCTGAATTAGAAAAAAAAAATAGAAAAAAAAATCTGAATTAGCAAAAAAAAAAATTTGAAAAAAAAATCTGAATAGCTAAAAAAAAAAATCTGAATTAGCAAAAAAAAAAAATAAAAATTAGAAAAAAAATCTGAATTAGCAAAAAATTAGCAAAATTAATTAGAAAAAAAAATCTGAATTAGCAAAAAAAAAATAGCAAAAAAAAAATCTGGATTAGCAAAAAAAAAATTATAAAAAAAAATCTGAATTAGCAAAAAAAAAATTAAAAAAAAAAATCTGGATTAGCAAAAAAAAAAAAAAAATCTCAATTACCAAAAAAAAAAACTAAAAATTAGCAAAAAAAAAAATTAGAAAAAAAAATCTGAATTAGCAAAAAATAGCAAAAAAATTAGCAAAAAAAAATCTGGATTAGCAAAAAAAAAAATTATAAAAAAAAATCTGAATTAGCAAAAAAAAAATAGAAAAAAAAATTAGCAAAAAAAAGAAAAATTAGAAAAAAAAAATCTGAATTAGCAAAAAAAAAAATCTCAATTAGCAAAAAAAAACTAAAAATTAGCAAAAAATTTGAATTAACAAAAAAAAAAAAAAATTAGAAAAAAACAAAAATCTGAATTAGCAAAAAAAAAATCTGAATTAGCAAAAAAAAATTAGAAAAAAAAAATTTTAATTATCAAAAAAAAAAAAATTAGAAAAAAAAATCTGAATTACCAACAAAAAAAAACTGAATTAGCAAAAAAAAAAAAATCTGAATGAGCAAAAAAAAAATCTGAATTAGCAAAAAAAAAAGATCTGAATTAGCAAAAAAAAAAAAAAAAAAA
Organism: Dioctria linearis; assembly: GCA_963930735.1. NCBI lineage: Eukaryota > Metazoa > Arthropoda > Insecta > Diptera > Asilidae > Dioctria > Dioctria linearis. The sequence goes on from CAWVNZ010000294.1 coordinate 228,063, forward strand.
AACTGAATTAGCAAAATAAATTAAAAAAAAAATCTGAATTAGCAAAATAAAATAAAAAAATCTGAATTAGCAAAAAAAAAAAAATCTGAATTAGCAAAAAAAAAAAAATAGCAAAAAAAATTAGAAAAAAAAATCTGAATTAGCCAAAAAAAAAAAAATTATAAAAAAAAATCTGAATTAGAAAAAAAAAATAGAAAAAAAAATCTGAATTAGCAAAAAAAAAAAATTTGAAAAAAAAATCTGAATAGCTAAAAAAAAAAATCTGAATTAGCAAAAAAAAAAAAAATAAAAATTAGAAAAAAAATCTGAATTAGCAAAAAATTAGCAAAAAAAAATCTGAATTAGCAAAAAAAAAATTATAAAAAAAAAATCTGAATTAGAAAAAAAAAATATCTGAATTAGCAAAAAAATCTGAATTAGCAAAAAAAAAAAATCTGAATTAGCAAAAAAAAAAAATCTGAATTAGCAAAAAAAAAATCTGAATTAGCAAAAAAAATCTGAAAAAGCAAAAAAAAAAAAAAAAAAAAAAAAAAAAAAAAATCTGAATTAGCAAAAAAAATCTTAATTAGCAAAAAAAAATAAAAATTAGCAAAAAAAAAATAGAAAAAGAAAAAAATCTGAATTAGCAAAATAAATTAAAAAAAAATCTAAATTAGCAAAATAAAAAAAAAAATCTGAATTAGCAAAAAAAAAAATCTGAATTAGCAAAAAAATAGCAAAAAAAAATTAGCAAAAAAAAATCTGAATTAGCAAAAAAAAATTATAAAAAAAAATCTGAATTAGAAAAAAAAAAATATCTGAATTAGCAAAAAAATCTGAATTAGAAAAAAAAAAATTTGAAAAAAAATCTGAATAGATAAAAAAAAAAATCTCAATTAGCAAAAAAAAATAGCAAAAAAAAATTAGCAAAAAAAAAATTAGAAAAAAAAATCTGAATTAGCAAAAAAAAAAAAAAATCTCAATTAGCAAAAAAAAAAAATAAAAATTAGCAAAAAAAAAATTAGAAAAAAACAAAAATCTGAATTAGCAAAAAAAATCTGAATTAGCAAAAAAAAAAAAATCTGAATTAGCAAAAAAAAATAAAAAAAAAATAGAAAAAAAAATCTGAATTAGCAAAAAAAATAAAATCTGAATTAGCAAAAAAAAAAATCTGAATTAGCAAAAAAAAAAAAAATCTGAATTAGCAAAAAAAAATTAGAAAAAAACAAAAATCTGAATTAGCAAAAAAAAAATCTGAATTAGCAAAAAAAAATTAGAAAAAAAAAATTTGAATTATCAAAAAAAAAAAAAAATTAGAAAGAAAATCTGAATTACCAACAAAAAAAATCTGAATTAGCAAAAAAAAAATAGCAAAAAAATTAACAAAAAAAAATCTGGGTTAGCAAAAAAAAAATTATAAAAAAAAAATCTGAATTAGAAAAAAATAAATCTGAATTAGCAAAAAAAAAAATAGCAAAAAAAAAATTAGCAAAAAAAAAATTAAAAAAAAAAATCTGAATTAGCAAAAAAAAAAAGAAAAATCTCAATTACCAAAAAAAAAACTAAAAATTAGCAAAAAAAAAAAATTAGAAAAAAAAATCTGAATTAGCAAAAAATAGCAAAAAAATTAGCAAAAAAAAATCTGGATTAGCAAAAAAAAAATTATAAAAAAAAATCTGAATTAGCAAAAAAAGAAATAGAAAAAAAAATTAGCAAAAAAAAGAAAAATTAGAAAAAAAAAATCTGAATTAGCAAAAAAAAAAAATCTCAATTAGCAAAAAAAAACTAAAAATTAGCAAAAAATTTGAATTAACAAAAAAAAAAAAAAATTAGAGAAAAACAAAAATCTGAATTAGCAAAAAAAAAATCTGAATTAGCAAAAAAAAATTAGAAAAAAAAATTTTGAATTATCAAAAAAAAAAAATTAGAAAAAAAAAATCTGAATTACCAACAAAAAAAAAACTGAATTAGCAAAAAAAAAAATCTGAATGAGCAAAAAAAAAATCTGAATTAGCAAAAAAAAAAGATCTGAATTAGCAAAAAAAAAAAAAAAAAAAACTGAATTAGCAAAATAAATTAAAAAAAAAAATCTGAATTGGCAAAATAAAATAAAAAAATCTGAATTAGCAAAAAAAAAAAAAAAATCTGAATTAGCAAAAAAAAAAAAAATAGCAAAAAAAATTAGAAAAAAAAATCTGAATTAGCCAAAAAAAAAAAAATTATAAAAAAAAATCTGAATTAGAAAAAAAAAATAGAAAAAAAAATCTGAATTAGCAAAAAAAAAAAATTTGAAAAAAAAATCTGAATAGCTAAAAAAAAAAATCTGAATTAGCAAAAAAAAAAAAATAAAAATTAGAAAAAAAATCTGAATTAGCAAAAAATTAGCAAAATTAATTAGAAAAAAAAATCTGAATTAGCAAAAAAAAAAAAGCAAAAAAAAAATCTGGATTAGCAAAAAAAAAATTATAAAAAAAAATCTGAATTAGCAAAAAAAAAATTAAAAAAAAAAATCTGGATTAGCAAAAAAAAAAAAAAATTGGAAAAAAAATTGGAAAAAAAATCTGAATTAGCAAAAAAAAAAAATCTGAATTAGCAAAAAAAAAAAAAATCCTGATTTAGCAAAAAAAAAAACTAAAAATTAGCAAAAAAAAAAATCTGAATTAGCAAAAAAAAAAACTGAATTAGCAAAAAAAAAAAAAAAAAAAATTAGAAAAAAACAAAAATCTGAATTAGCAAAAAAAATCTGAATTAGCAAAAAAAAATTAGAAAAAAAAATCTGAATTAGCAAAAAAATAAAAAATCTGAATTAGCAAAAAAAAAATCTGAATTACCAAAAAAAAAATCTGAAAAAGAAAAAAAAAAAAAAATCCGAATTAGCAAAAAAAATCTTAATTAGCAAAAAAAATAAAAATTAGCAAAAAAAAAAATTAGAAAAAAAAAATCTGAATTAGCAAAAAAAAATCAGAAAAAAAAATCTGAATTAGCAAAAAAAAAAAAAATTGGGAAAAAAAAATTGGAAAAAAAAAATCTGAATTAGCAACAAAAAAAAAATCTGAATTAGCAAAAAAAAAATCCTGATTTAGCAAAAAAAAAACTAAAAATTAGCAAAAAAAAAAATCTGAATTAGCAAAAAAAAAACTGAATTAGCAAAAAAAAAAAAATTAGAAAAAAACAAAAATCTGAATTAGCAAAAAAAATAGCAAAAAAAAATTAGCAAAAAAAATCTGAATTAGCAAAAAAAAAATTATAAAAAAAAATCTGAATTAGAAAAGAAAAATATCTGAATTAGCAAAAAAATCTGAATTAGCAAAAAAAAAAAATCTGAATTAGCAAAAAAAAAAAAATCTGAATTAGCAAAAAAAAAAATCTGAAAAAGCAAAAAAAAAAACAAAAAAAAAATTTGAATTAGCAAAAAAAATCTTAATTAGCAAAAAAAAAATAAAAATTAGCAAAAAAAAAAATAGAAAAAGAAAAAAAATCTGAATTAGCAAAATAAATTAAAAAAAAAATCTAAATTAGCAAAATAAAAAAAAAATCTGAAATAGCAAAAAAAAAAAAAATCTGAATTAGCAAAAAAAAAATAAAAAAAAAATAGAAAAAAAAATCTGAATTAGCAAAAAAAATAAAATCTGAATTAGCAAAAAAAAAAATCTGAATTAGCAAAAAAAAAAAAAAAATCTGAATTAGCAAAAAAAAAAAAAAAAAAAAAAAAAAATCTGAATTAGCAAAAAAAAAAAAATCTGAATTAGCAAAAAAAAATATGAATTAGCAAAAAAAAAAACTGAATTAGCAAAAAAAAAAAAATATTAATTAGCAAAAAAAAAAAAAAAAAAAAAAAAAATTAGCAAAAAAAATCTGAATTGGCAAAAAAATAAAATCTGAATAGTAAAAAAAAAAAAAATTAGCAAAAAAAAATCTAAATCAGCAAAAAATAAAAAATAAAATTTGAATTAGCAAAAAAAAAAAAATCTGAATTAGCAAAAAAAAAATAGCAAAAAAAATTAGCAAAAAAAAATAAATCTGAATTAGCAAAAAAAAAATCTGAATTAGAAGAAAAAAAAAAATTAGAAAAAAAAAATCTGAATTAGCAAAAAAATCTGAATTAGCAAAAAAAAAAATTTGAAAAAAAAATCTGAATAGATAAAAAAAAAAAAAAATCTGAATTAGCAAAAAAAAAAAAAATAGCAAAAAAAAAATTAGCAAAAAAAAAATAAGAAACAAAAATCTGAATTAGCAAAAAAAAAAAAAAATCTCAATTAGCAAAAAAAACAAAACTAAAAATTAGCAAAAAAAAAATCTGAATTAAAAAAAAATAAAAAATTAGAAAAAAACAAAAATCTGAAATAGCAAAAAAAAATCTGAATTAGCAAAAAAAAATAGAAAAAAAAAAATCTGAATTAGCAAAAAAAAAATCTGAATTAGAAAAAAAAAATTAGAAAAAAAAAAAATCTGAATTAGCAAAAACAAAAATTAGAAAAAAAAATCTGAATAGATAAAAAAAAAATAACAAAAAAAAAATTAACAAAAAAAAAATTAGAAAAAAAAAAAAATCTCAATGAGCAAAAAAAAAACTAAAAATTAGCAAAAAAAAAAAATCTGAATTAACAAAAAAAACAATAATCTGAATTAGCAAAAAAAAAATCTGAATTAGCAAAAAACATTAGAAAAAAAATTTGAATTAGCAAAAAAAAAAAAAATAGAAAAAAAAATCTGAATTAGCAAAAAAAAAAAAAAAAAATAAACTTAATTAGCAAAAGAAAAAAAATCTGAATTAGCAAAAAAAAAAAAAAAAAAAAAAAAAAAATCTGAATTAGCAAAATAAATTAAAAAAAAAATCTGAATTAGCAAAATAAAAATAAAAAATCTGAATTGGCAAAAAAAAAAAAAAATCTGAATTAGCAAAAAAAAAAAAATAGCAAAAAAAATTAACAAAAAAAAAATCTGAATTAGCCAAAAAAAAAATTATAAAAAAAAATCTGAATTAGCAAAAAAAAAATTTGAAAAAAAATATCTGAATAGCTAAAAAAAATCTGAAATAGCAAAAATAAAAATTAGCAAAAAAAATTAGAAGAAAAAAATCTGAATTAGCAAAAAATTACAAAAAAAAAATCTGAATTAGCAAAAAAAAAAAAAAATAGCAAAAAAAATTAACAAAAAAAATCTGGATTAGCAAAAAAAAAAATTATAAAAAAAAATCTGAATTAGCAAAAAAAAAATTAGAAAAAAATCTGAATTAGTAAAAAAAAAAAATAGCAAAAAAAAATTAGCAAAAAAAAAACATTAGAAAAAAAAATCTGAATTAGCAAAAAAAAAATCTCAATTAGCAAAAAAAAAAAAAACTAAAAATTAGCAAAAAAAAAATTAAAAAAAAAATCTGAAATAGCAAAAAAAAAAAATAGCAAAAAAATTAGCAAAAAAAAATCTGGATTAGCAAAAAAAAATCTGAATTAGCAAAAAAAAAAAAAAATAGCAAAAAAAAAATTAGCAAAAAAAAGAAAAATTAGAAAAAAAAATCTGAATTAGCAAAAAAAAAATAAAAATTTCAATTAGCAAAAAAAAAAACTAAAAATTAGCAAAAAAAAAAAAATCTGAATTAACAAAAAAAAAAAAAATATAAAAAAAAAACAAAAATCTGAATTAGCAAAAAAAAAAATCTGAATTAGCAAAAAAAAAATTAGAAAAAAAAATTTGAATTAGCAAAAAAAAAAAATCTGAATTACCAACAAAAAAAAACTGAATTAGCAAAAAAAAAATCTGAATTAGCAAAAAAATAAAATAAAAAATCTGAATTAGCAAAAAAAAAATCTGAATTTGCAAAAAAAAAAAATCTGAATTAGCAAAATAAATTAAAAAAAAAAATCTGAATTAGCAAAATAAAATAAAAAAATCTGAATTAGCAAAAAAAAAATCTGAATTAGCAATAAAAAAAAATAGCAAAAAAAAAAATCTGAATTAGCCAAAAAAAAAATCTGAATTAGAAAAAAAAATAGAAAAAAAAATCTGAATTAGCAAAAAAAAAAATTTGAAAAAAAAATCTGAATAGCTAAAAAAAAAAATCTGAATTAGCAAAAAAAAAAAAAATCTGAATTAGAAAAAAAATAGAAAAAAAAATCTGAATTAGCAAAAAAAAAAAATTTGAAAAAAAAAAAAAATCTGAATTGGCAAAAAAAAAAAAAAATCTGAATTAGAAAAAAAATAGAAAAAAAAATCTGAATTAGCAAAAAAAAAAAATTTGAAAAAAAAATCTGAATAGCTAAAAAAAAAAATCTGAATTAGCAAAAAAAAAATAAAAATTAGCAAAAAAAAAAATTAGAAAAAAAAAATCTGAATTAGCAAAAAATTAGCAAAATAAATTAGAAAAAAAAATCTGAATTAGCAAAAAAAAAAAATAGCAAAAAAAATATGGATTAGCAAAAAAAAATTATAAAAAAAAATCTGAATTAGCAAAAAAAAAAAAAAATTAAAAAAAAAATCTGAATTAGCAAAAAAAAAAAAAAAAATTGGAAAAAAAATCTGAATTAGCAAAAAAAAAAAAAAACTGAATTAGCAAAAAAAAAACAAAAAATCTGAATTAGCAAAAAAAAAACTAAAAATTAGCAAAAAAAATCTGAATTAGCAAAAAAAAAAACTGAATTAGCAAAAAAAAAAAAATTAGAAAAAAAACAAAAATCTGAATTAGCAAAAAAAATCTGAATTAGCAAAAAAAAAAAAAATCTGAATTAGCAAAAAAAAAATCTGAATTAGCAAAAAAAATAAATCTGAATTAGCAAAAAATCTGAAAAAGCAAAAAAAAAAATCTGAATTAGCAAAAAAATCTTAATTAGCAAAAAAAAAAAAAAAATTAGCAAAAAAAAATAGAAAAAGAAAAAATATCTGAATTAGCAAAATAAATTAAAAAAAAAATCTGAATTAGCAAAAAAAATAAATCTGAATTAGCAAAAAATCTGAAAAAGCAAAAAAAAAAATCTGAATTAGCAAAAAAAATCTTAATTAGCAAAAAAATAAATAAAAATTAGCAAAAAAAAAAATAGAAAAAGAAAAAAATCTGAACTAGCAAAATAAATGAAAAATAAAAATCTGAATTAGCAAAAAAAAAAAAAAAAATCTGAATTAGCAAAAAAAATAGCAAAAAAAATTAGAAAAAAAAATCTGAATTAGCAAAAAAAAAATTATAAAAAAAAATCTGAATTAGAAAAAAAAATATCTGAATTAGCAAAAAAATCTGAATTAGCAAAAAAAAAATTTGAAAAAAAATCTGAATAGATAAAAAAAAAAATCTCAATTAGCAAAAAAAAAAATTAGAAAAAAAAAATCGGAATTAGCAAAAAAAAAAAAAATCTCAATTAGCAAAAAAAAAAAAATAAATTAGCAAAAAAAAAAAAAATTAGAAAAAAACAAAAATCTGAATTAGCAAAAAAAAAATCTGAATTAGCAAAAAAAAATCTGAATTAGCAAAAAAAAAAATTAGAAAAAAAAAATCAGAATCACCAAAAAAAAAAAAAATCTGAATTAGCAAAAAAAAAAAAAAAAAAATCTGAATTAGCAAAAAAAAAAAAATCTGAATAGCAAAAAAAAAAAAAATCTGAATTAGCAAAAAAAAAAAAAAATAAAAAATAAAAAAAAAATAGAAAAAAAATCTGAATTAGAAAAAAAATAAAATCTGAATTAGCAAAAAAAAAAAAATCTGAATTAGCAAAAAAAAAAAATCTGAATTAGCAAAAAAAAAAAAAAAATCTGAATTAGCAAAAAAAAATCTGAATTAGCAAAAAAAAAAAAAATCTGAATTAGCAAAAAAAAAAATCTGAATTAGCAAAAAAAAACAAAAAACTGAATTAGCAAAAAAAAAAAAAAAAAAAAATCTGAATTGGCAAAAAAATAAAATCTGAATTAGCAAAAAAAAAAAAATTAGCAAAAAAAAATCTGAATCAGCAAAAAATAAAAAATAAAATTTGAATTAGCAAAAAAAAAAAAATCTGAATTAGCAAAAAAAATTAGAAAAAAAAATCTGAAATATCAAAAAAAAAAAAAATCTGAATTAGCAAAAAAAAAAAAAATAGAAAAAAAAATCTGAATTAGCAAAAAAATAAAATCTGAATTACCAAAAAAAAAAAAAAATTAGCAAAAAAAATTCGAAAAAAAAATCTGAATCAGCAAAAAATAAAAAATAAAATTTAAATTAGCAAAAAAAAAAAAACATCTGAATTAGAAAAAAAAAAAAAATTAGAAAAAAAATCTGAATTAGCAAAAAATCTGAATTAGCAAAAAAAAAAAACTCTGAATTAGCAAAAAGAAAAAAAAAATGAATTAGCAAAAAAAAAAAACTAAAAATTAGCAAAAAAAAAAAATCTGAATTAGCCAAAAAAAAAAAAAAATTAGAAAAAAACAAAAATCTGAATTAGCGAAAAAAAATTAGAAAAAAAAAATCTGAATAGCAAAAAAAAAAATCTGAATAAGCAAAAAAAAAATCTGAATTAGCAAAAAAAAAAATCTGAATTAGCAAAAAAAAAAAAAAAAAAAAAAAAAAAAAAAAAAAAAAAAAAAAAATTTTAATTAGCAAAAAAAAAAAAATAAAAATTAGCAAAAAAAAATAGAAAAAGAAAAAAAATCTGAATTAGCAAAATAAATTAAAAAAAAAAATCTGAATTAGCAAAATAAAAAAAAAAATCTGAATTAGCAAAAAAAAAAATCTGAATTAGCAAAAAAAAAATAGCAAAAAAAATTAGCAAAAAAAATAAATCTGAATTAGCAAAAAAAATTATAAAAAAAAATCTGAATTAGAAAAAAAAAAATTAGAAAAAAAATCTGAATTAGCAAAAAAATCTGAATTAGCAAAAAAAAAAAAAATTTGAAAAAAAAATCTGAAAAAAAATTTGAAAAAAAAATCTGAATTAGCAAAAAAAAAAAAAATAGCAAAAAAAAAAAATTAGAAAAAAAAATCTGAATTAGCAAAAAAAAAAAAATCTGAATTAGAAAAAACAATCTGAATTAGCAAAAAAAATCTTAATTATCAAAAAAAAAAAGAAAAACCAAAAAAATCTGAATTAGCAAAATAAATTAAAAAAAAACCTGAATTAGCAAATTAAAAAAAAAAACATCTGAATTAGCAAAAAAAAAAAATCTGAATTAGCAAAAAAAAAAAATTGCAAAAAAAATAGCAAAAAAAAAAATTAGCAAAAAAAAAATTAGAAAAAAAAAAAATCTCAATTAGCAAAAAAAAAACTAAAAATTAGCAAAAAAAAAAATCTGAATTAACAAAAAAAAAAAAAAATTAGAAAAAAACAAAAATCTGAATTAGCAAAAAAAAAATCTGAATTAGCAAAAAAAAATTAGGAAAAAAAATTTGAATTAGCAAAAAAAATAGAAAAAAAAATCTGAATTACCAAAAAAAAAAAAAAATCTGAATTAGAAAAAGAAAAATCTGAATTAGAAAAAAAAAAAAAAAAAAAAAGTCTGAATTAGCAAAATAAATTAAAAAAAAAAAATTCTGAATTAGCAAAATAAAAAAAAAATCTGAATTAGCAAAAAAAAAAAAAAAAATCTGAATTAGCAAAAAAAAAAAAATTAGCAAAAAAAAATCTGAATTAGCCAAAAAAAAAATCTGAATTAGCAAAAAAAAAATTTGAAAAAAAATATCTGAATAGCTAAAAAAAAATCTGAATTAGCAAAAAAAAAAAAATTAGCAAAAAAAAAATTAGAAAAAAAAAATCTGAATTAGCAAAAAATTAGAAAAATAAATCTGAATTAGCAAAAAAAAAAATAGCAAAAAAAATTAACAAAAAAAAATCTGGATTAGCCAAAAAAAAAATCTGAATTAGCAAAAAAAAAATTTGAAAAAAAATATCTGAATAGCTAAAAAAAAATCTGAATTAGCAAAAAAAAAAAAAAAAAATTAGCAAAAAAAAAATTAGAAAAAGAAATCTGAATTAGCAAAAAAAAAAAAAATAGCAAAAAAAAAAAATTAGCAAAAAAAAAAATAGAAAAAAAAATCTGAATTAGCAAAAAAAAAAAAAAAATCTCAATTAGCAAAAAAACAAAAACTAAAAATTAGCAAAAAAAAAATTAGAAAAAAAATCTGAATTAGCAAAAAAAAAGAAAAATAGCAAAAAAAATTAGCAAAAAAAAATCTGGATTAGCAAAAAAAAATTATAAAAAAAATCTGAATTAGCAAAAAAAAAAATAGCAAAAAAAAAAAATTAGCAAAAAAAAGAAAAATTAGAAAAAAAAATCTGAATTAGAAAAAAAAAATCTCAATTAGCAAAAAAAAACTAAAAATTAGCAAAAAAAAAAAAAAAAATCTGAATTAACAAAAAAAAAAAAATTAGAAAAAAAAATTTGAATTAGCAAAAAAAAAAAAATTAGAAAAAAAAAATATGAATTACCAACAAAAAAAAACTGAATTAGCAAAAAAAAAAAAAATCTGAATTAGCAAAAAAAAAAAAAAAAAAAAAAAATCTGAATTAGCAAAAAAAATCTTAATTAGCAAAAAAAAAATAAAAATTAGCAAAAAAAAATAGAAAAAGAAAAAAAATCTGAATTAGCAAAATAAATTAAAAAAAAAAATCTGAATTAGCAAAATAAAAAAAAAAATCTGAATTAGCAAAAAAAAAAAAAAATCTGAATTAGCAAAAAAAAAAAAAAAAAATAGCAAAAAAAATTAGCAAAAAAAAAATCTGAATTAGCAAAAAAAAATTATAAAAAAAAAATCTGAATTAGAAAAAAAAAAATATCTGAATTAGCAAAAAAATCTGAATTAGCAAAAAAAAAAAAAAATTTGAAAAAAAAATCTGAATAGATAAAAAAAAAAAATATCAATTAGCAAAAAAAAATAGCAAAAAAAAAAATTAGAAAAAAAAAATCTGAATTAGCAAAAAAAAAAAAAAAATCTCAATTAGCAAAAAAAAAAAAAAAAAATTAGCAAAAAAAAAAAAAAAATTAGAAAAAAACCAAAATCTGAATTAGCAAAAAAAAAATCTGAATTAGCAAAAAAAAATCTGAATTAGCAAAAAAAAAAAAAAAAAATTAGAAAAAAAAAATCTGAATCACCAAAAAAAAAAAATCTGAATTAGCAAAAAAAAAATCTGAATTAGCAAAAAAAAAAAATCTGAATTAGCAAAAAAAATAAAATCTGAATTAGCAAAAAAAAAAACAAAAATCTGAATTAGAAAAAAAAAAAAAAAAATCTGAATTAGCAAAAAAAAAAAAAAAATCTGAATTAGCAAAAAAAAAAAAAAATCTGAATTAGCAAAAAAAAAAATCTGAATTACCAAAAAAAAAAAAACTGAATTAGCAAAAAAAAAAAAAAAAAAAAAAAATCTGAATTGGCAAAAAAAATAAAATCTGAATTAGCAAAAAAAAAATTAGCAAAAAAAAATTCGAAAAAAAATCTGAATCAGCAAAAAATAAAAAATAAAATTTGAATTAGCAAAAAAAAAAAAAATCTGAATTAGCAAAAAAAAAAAAAAATTAGAAAAAAAATCTGAATTAGCAAAAAAATCTGAATTAGCAAAAAAAAAAAAAATCTGAATTAGCAAAAAAAAAAAAAAATCTGAATTAGCAAAAAAAAATCTGAATTAGCAAAAAAAAATCTGAAAAAGCAAAAAAAAAAAAAAAAAAAAAAAAATCTGAATTAGCAAAAAAAATCTTAATTAGCAAAAAAATAAATAAAAATTAGCAAAAAAAAAATAGAAAAAGAAAAAAATCTGAACTAGCAAAATAAATGAAAAATAAAAATCTGAATTAGCAAAAAAAAAAAAAAATCTGAATTAGCAAAAAAAATAGCAAAAAAATTAGAAAAAAAAATCTGAATTAGCAAAAAAAAAATTATAAAAAAAAATCTGAATTAGAAAAAAAAAATATCTGAATTAGCAAAAAAATCTGAATTAGCAAAAAAAAAAAAATTTGAAAAAAAAATCTGAATAGATAAAAAAAAAAAATCTCAATTAGCAAAAAAAAAAATTAGCAAAAAAAAAAATTAGAAAAAAAAATCTGAATTAGCAAAAAAAAAAAAATCTCAATTAGCAAAAAAAAATAAAAAAAAAATTAGCAAAAAAAAAAAAATTAGAAAAAAACAAAAATCTGAATTAGCAAAAAAAAAATCTGAATTAGCAAAAAAAAAATCTGAATTAGCAAAAAAAAAAAATTAGAAAAAAAAAATCAGAATCACCAAAAAAAAAAAAAAAAATCTGAATTAGCAAAAAAAAAAAAAATCTGAATTAGCAAAAAAAAAAAAAATCTGAATAGCAAAAAAAAAAAAAAATCTGAATTAGCAAAAAAAAAAAAAATAAAAAATAAAAAAAAAATAGAAAAAAAAATCTGAATTAGAAAAAAAATAAAATCTGAATTAGCAAAAAAAAAAAAAATCTGAATTAGCAAAAAAAAAAAATCTGAGTTAGCAAAAAAAAAAAAAAAAATCTGAATTAGCAAAAAAAAAAAAAAAAAAAATCTGAATTAGCAAAAAAAAAAAAAATCTGAATTAGCAAAAAAAAAATCTGAATTAGCAAAAAAAAACAAAAAACTGAATTAGCAAAAAAAAAAAAAAAAAAAAAAATCTGAATTGGCAAAAAATAAAATCTGAATTAGCAAAAAAAAAAAAATTAGCAAAAAAAAATCTGAATCAGCAAAAAATAAAAAATAAAATTTGAATTAGCAAAAAAAAAAAATCTGAATTAGCAAAAAAAATTAGAAAAAAAAATCTGAAATAGCAAAAAAAAAAAAAAATCTGAATTAGCAAAAAAAAAAAAATAGAAAAAAAATCTGAATTAGCAAAAAAATAAAATCTGAATTACCAAAAAAAAAAAAAAAATTAGCAAAAAAAATTCGAAAAAAAAATCTGAATCAGCAAAAAATAAAAAATAAAATTTGAATTAGCAAAAAAAAAAAAACATCTGAATTAGCAAAAAAAAAAAAAATTAGAAAAAAAAATCTGAATTAGCAAAAAATCTGAATTAGCAAAAAAAAAAACTCTGAATTAGCAAAAAGAAAAAAAAATGAATTAGCAAAAAAAAAACTAAAAATTAGCAAAAAAAAAAAATCTGAATTAGCCAAAAAAAAAAAAAAAAATTAGAAAAAAACAAAAATCTGAATTAGCGAAAAAAAATTAGAAAAAAAATCAGAATAGCAAAAAAAAAATCTGAATAAGCAAAAAAAAATCTGAATTAGCAAAAAAAAAATCTGAATTAGCAAAAAAAAAAAAAAAAAAAAAAAAAAAAAAAAAATCTTAATTAGCAAAAAAAAAAAAAAAATTAGCAAAAAAAAATAGAAAAAGAAAAAAAATCTGAATTAGCAAAATAAATTAAAAAAAAAATCTGAATTAGCAAAATAAAAAAAAAAATCTGAATTAGCAAAAAAAAAAAATCTGAATTAGCAAAAAAAAAATAGCAAAAAAAATTAGCAAAAAAAATAAATCTGAATTAGCAAAAAAAAATTATAAAAAAAAATCTGAATTAGAAAAAAAAAAAATTAGAAAAAAAATCTGAATTAGCAAAAAAATCTGAATTAGCAAAAAAAAAAAAAATTTGAAAAAAAAATCTGAATAAATAAAAAAAAAAATCTGAATTAGCAAAAAAAAAAAAAAAAATAGCAAAAAAAAAAAAAAATTAGAAAAAAAAATCTGAATTAGCAAAAAAAATTTGAATTAGCAAAAAAAAAAAAATCTGAATTAGAAAAAACAATCTGAATTAGCAAAAAAAATCTTAATTAGCAAAAAAAAAAAAAATTAGCAAAAAAAATAGAAAAACAAAAAAAATCTGAATTAGCAAAATAAATTAAAAAAAAACCTGAATTAGCAAATTAAAAAAAAAACATCTGAATTAGCAAAAAAAAAAAATCTGAATTAGCAAAAAAAAAAAATTGCAAAAAAAATAGCAAAAAAAAAATTAGCAAAAAAAAAATTAGAAAAAAAAAAATCTCAATTAGCAAAAAAAAAACTAAAAATTAGCAAAAAAAAAATCTTAATTAACAAAAAAAAAAAAAATTAGAAAAAAACAAAAATCTGAATTAGCAAAAAAAAAAATCTGAATTAGCAAAAAAAAATTAGGAAAAAAAATTTGAATTAGCAAAAAAAATAGAAAAAAAAATCTGAATTACCAAAAAAAAAAAAAAAATCTGAATTAGAAAAAGAAAAATCTGAATTAGAAAAAAAAAAAAAAAAAATCTGAATTAGCAAAATAAATTAAAAAAAAAAAATTCTGAATTAGCAAAATAAAAAAAAAATCTGAATTAGCAAAAAAAAAAAAAAAAATCTGAATTAGCAAAAAAAAAAATTAGCAAAAAAAATTAGCAAAAAAAAATCTGAATTAGCCAAAAAAAAAATCTGAATTAGCAAAAAAAAAAATTTGAAAAAAAATATCTGAATAGCTAAAAAAAAATCTGAATTAGCACAAAAAAAAAAAAAAAATTAGCAAAAAAAAAATTAGAAAAAAAAATCTGAATTAGCAAAAAATTAGAAAAATAAATCTGAATTAGCAAAAAAAAAATAGCAAAAAAAATTAACAAAAAAAAATCTGGATTAGCAAAAAAAAAATCTGAATTAGCAAAAAAAAATTAGAAAAAGAAATCTGAATTAGCAAAAAAAAAAAAAAATAGCAAAAAAAAAAATTAGCAAAAAAAAAAATTAGAAAAAAAAATCTGAATTAGCAAAAAAAAAAAAAAAATCTCAATTAGCAAAAAAACAAAAACTAAAAATTAGCAAAAAAAAAATTAGAAAAAAAAATCTGAATTAGCAAAAAAAAGAAAAATAGCAAAAAAATTAGCAAAAAAAAATCTGGATTAGCAAAAAAAAATTATAAAAAAAAATCTGAATTAGCAAAAAAAAAAAGAGCAAAAAAAAAAATTAGCAAAAAAAAGAAAAATTAGAAAAAAAAATCTGAATTAGAAAAAAAAAATCTCAATTAGCAAAAAAAAACTAAAAATTAGCAAAAAAAAAAAAATCTGAATTAACAAAAAAAAAAAAAATTAGAAAAAAAAATTTGAATTAGCAAAAAAAAAAAAATTAGAAAAAAAAAATCTGAATTACCAACAAAAAAAAACTGAATTAGCAAAAAAAAAAAAATCTGAATTAGCAAAAAAAAAAAAAATCTGGATTAGCAAAAAAAAAATCTGAATTAGCAAAAAAAAAAAAATCTGAATTAGCAAAAAAAAAAAAAATCTGAATTAGCAAAATAAATTAAAAAAAAAAATCTGAATTAGCACAATAAAATAAAAAAATCTGAATTAGCAAAAAAAAAAAATCTAAATTAGCAAAAAAAAAAAAAAAAAAAATCTGAATTAGCCAAAAAAAAATTATAAAAAAAATCTGAATTAGAAAAAAAAAATTAGAAAAAAAAATCTGAATTAGCAAAAAAAAAAAATTTGAAAAAAAAAATCTGAATAGCTAAAAAAAAAATCTGAATTAGCAAAAAAAAAATTAGCAAAAAAAAATTAGAAAAAAAAATCTGAATTAGCAAAAAATTAGCAAAATAAATTAGAAAAAAAATCTGATTTAGCAAAAAAAAAAAATAGCAAAAAAAAATCTGGATTAGCAAAAAAAAATTATAAAAAAAAATCTGAATTAGCAAAAAAAAATTAGAAAAAAAAATCTGAATTAGCAAAAAAAAATTATAAAAAAAAATCTGAATTAGCAAAAAAAAAACTGAATTAGCAAAAAAAAAAATTAGAAAAAAACAAAAATCTGAATTAGCAAAAAAAAAAATCTGAATTAGCAAAAAAAAATTAGAAAAAAAAAATCTGAATTAGCAAAAAAAAAAAAATCTGAATTGAAAAAAAAAAAAAAACATAAACTGAATTAGCAAAAAAAAAATCAGAATTAGCAAAAAAAAAAAAATCTGGATTAGCAAAAAAAAAAAAAAATCTGAATTAGAAAAAAAAAATCTGAATTAGCAAAAAATAGAAAAAAAATCTGAATTAGCAAACAAAATAAAATCTGAATTAGCAAAAAAAAAAAATCTGAATTAGCAAAAAAAAAAAATCTGAATTACCAAAAAAAAAAAAAAATCTCAATTAGCAAAAAAAAAATCTGAATTAGCAAAAAAAAAAAAGTCTGAATTAGCAAAAAAAAAAAAAAAAAATCTGATTTAGCAAAAAAAAAAACTGAATTAGCAAAAAAAAAATCAGAATTAGCAAAAAAAAAAATCTGAATTAGCAAAAAAAAAAAAAAATCTGAATTAGAAAAAAAAAATCTGAATTAGCAAAAAATAGAAAAAAAAATCTGAATTAGCAAACAAAATAAAATCTGAATTAGCAAAAAAAAAATCTGAATTAGCAAAAAAAAAAAAATCTGAATTACCAAAAAAAAAAAAAAAATCTGAATTAGCAAAAAAAATCATCTGAATTAGCAAAAAAACAAAAAAAAAATAAAAAAAAAAAGTCTGATTTAGAAAAAAAAAATAAAATCTGAATTACCAAAAAAAAAAAAAAAAAAAAAAAAATCTGAATCAGCAAAAAATAAAAAATAAAATCTGAATTAGCAAAAAAAAAAAATCTGAATTAGAAAAAAAATAAAAAATTATATATAAAAAAAAATCTGAATTAGCAAAAAAAAATTAGAAAAAAATCTGAATTAGCAAACAAAATAAAATCTGAATTAGCAGAAAAAAAAATCTGAATTAGCAAAAAAAAAAAAATCTGAATTACCAAAAAAAAAAAAATCTGAATTAGCAAAAAAAAAAAAACATCTGATTTAGCAAAAAAACAAAAAAAAATAAAAAAAAAATCTGAATTAGCAAAAAAAATAAAATCTGAATTACCAAAAAAAAAAAAAAAAAAAAAAAAAAAAAAAAAAATCTGAATTAGCAAAAAAAAAAAAATCTGAATTAGCAAAAAAAAATCAGAATTAGCAAAAAAAAATCTGAATTAGCAAAAAAAAAAAAAAATCTGAATTAGCAAAAAATAGAAAAAAAATCTGCATTAGCAAACAAAATAAAATCTGAATTAGCAAAAAAAAATCTGAATTAGCAAAAAAAAATCTGAATTACCAAAAAAAAAAAAAATCTGAATTAGCAAAAAACAAAAACATCTGAATTAGCAAAAAAACAAAAAAAAATAAAAAAAAAATCTGAATTAGCAAAAAAAATAAAATCTGAATTTCCAAAAAAAAAAAAAAAAAAAAAAAAAAAAAAAAATCTGAATTAGCAAAAAAAAAAAAAAATCTGAATTAGAAAAAAAAATCTGAATTAGCAAAAAATAGAAAAAAATCTGAATTAGCAAACAAAATAAAATCTGAATTAGCAAAAAAAAAAAATCTGAATTAGCAAAAAAAAAAATCTGAATTACCAAAAAAAAAAAAATCTGAATTAGCAAAAAAAAAAAATCTGAATTAGCAAAAAAAAAAAAAATCTGAATTAGAAAAAAAAATCTGAATTACCAAAAAATAGAAAAAAAATCTGAATTAGCAAACAAAATAAAATCTGAATTAGCAAAAAAAAAAATCTGAATTAGCAAAAAAAAAATCTGAATTACCAAAAAAAAAAAAAAATCTGAATTAGCAAAAAAAAAAACATCTGAATTAGCAAAAAAACAAAAAAAAATAAAAAAAAAATCTGAATTAGCAAAAAAAAAATCTGAATTACAAAAAAAAAAAAATCTGAATTAGCAAAAAAAAAAAACATATGAATTAGCAAAAAAACAAAAAAAAATAAAAAAAAAATCTGAATTAGCAAAAAAAATAAAATCTGAATTACCAAAAAAAAAAAAATCTCAATTAGCAAAAAAAAATAGCAAAAAAAAAAATTAGCAAAAAAAAAAAATAGAAAAAAAAATCTGAATTAGCAAAAAAAAAAAACTCAATTAGCAAAAAAAAAAAAAAAAATTAGAAAAAAACCAATATCTGAATTAGCAAAAAAAAAATCTGAATTAGCAAAAAAAAATCTGAATTAGCAAAAAAAAAAAAATTAGAAAAAAAAATCTGAATCACAAAAAAAAAAAAATCTGAATTAGCAAAAAAAAAAAAATCTGAATTAGCAAAAAAAAAATCTGAATTAGCAAAAAAAAAAAAAAAATCTGAATTAGCAAAAAAAATAAAATCTGAATTAGCAAAAAAAAAATCTGAATTAGCAAAAAAAAAAAAAAAATCTGAATTAGCAAAAAAAAAAAAAAAAAATCTGAATTAGCAAAAAAAAAAAATCTGAATTAGCAAAAAAAAAAAAAAATCTGAATTAGCAAAAAAAAAAAAATCTAAATTAGCAAAAAAAAAACAAAAACTGAATTAGCAAAAAAAAAAAAAAAAAAATCTGAATTGGCAAAAAAAATAAAATCTGAATTAGCAAAAAAAAAAAAATTAGCAAAAAAAAATTCGAAAAAAAAATCTGAATCAGCAAAAAATAAAAAATAAAATTTGAATTAGCAAAAAAAAATCAGAATTAGCAAAAAAAAAAAAAAAAAATTAGACAAAAAAAATCTGAATTAGCAAAAAAAAAAATCTGAATTAGCAAAAAAAAAATCTGAATTACCAAAAAAAAAAAAAAATCTGAATTAGCAAAAAAAAAAAACATCTGAATTAGCAAAAAAACAAAAAAAAATAAAAAAAAATCTGAATTAGCAAAAAAAAAATCTGAATTACAAAAAAAAAAAAAATCTGAATTAGCAAAAAAAAAAAACATATGAATTAGCAAAAAAACAAAAAAAAATAAAAAAAAAATCTGAATTAGCAAAAAAAATAAAATCTGAATTACCAAAAAAAAAAAAATCTCAATTAGCAAAAAAAAATAGCAAAAAAAAAAATTAGCAAAAAAAAAAAAATAGAAAAAAAATCTGAATTAGCAAAAAAAAAAAAAACTCAATTAGCAAAAAAAAAAAAAAAAAAATTAGAAAAAAACCAATATCTGAATTAGCAAAAAAAAAATCTGAATTAGCAAAAAAAAATCTGAATTAGCAAAAAAAAAAAAAAATTAGAAAAAAAAATCTGAATCACAAAAAAAAAAAAATCTGAATTAGCAAAAAAAAAAAAATCTGAATTAGCAAAAAAAAAATCTGAATTAGCAAAAAAAAAAAAAATCTGAATTAGCAAAAAAAATAAAATCTGAATTAGCAAAAAAAAAATCTGAATTAGCAAAAAAAAAAAAAAAATCTGAATTAGCAAAAAAAAAAAAAAAAAATCTGAATTAGCAAAAAAAAAAAAAATCTGAATTAGCAAAAAAAAAAAAAAAATCTGAATTAGCAAAAAAAAAAAAATCTAAATTAGCAAAAAAAAAACAAAAACTGAATTAGCAAAAAAAAAAAAAAAAAAAAATCTGAATTGGCAAAAAAAATAAAATCTGAATTAGCAAAAAAAAAAAAATTAGCAAAAAAAAATTCGAAAAAAAAATCTGAATCAGCAAAAAATAAAAAATAAAATTTGAATTAGCAAAAAAAAATCAGAATTAGCAAAAAAAAAAAAAAAAATTAGACAAAAAAAATCTGAAATAGCAAAAAAAAAAAATCTGAATTAGCAAAAAAAATAGAAAAAAAAATCTGAATTAGCGAAAAAATAAAATCTGAATTAGCAAAAAAAAAAAAAATCTGAAATAGCAAAAAAAAAATCTGAATTAGCAAAAAAAAAAAGTCTGAATTAGCAAAAAAAAAAAACATCTGAATTAGCAAAAAAATAAAATCTGAATAAGCAAAAAAAAAATCTGAATTAGCAAAAAAAAAAAAAAAATCTGAATTAGCAAAAAAAAAAAAAAAAAAAAAAAAAAAAAAAAAAAATCTTAAAGAGCAAAAAAAAAAAATAAAAATTAGCAAAAAAAAATAGAAAAAGAAAAAAAATCTGAATTAGCAAAATAAATTAAAAAAAAAAATCTGAATTAGCTAAATAAAAAAAAAGAATTTGAATTAGCAAAAAAAAAAAATCTGAATTAGCAAAAAAAAAATAGCAAAAAAAATAAATCTGAATTAGCAAAAAAAAATTATAAAAAAAATCTGAATTAGAAAAAAAAAAAATTAGAAAAAAAATCTGAATTAGCAAAAAAATCTGAATTAGCAAAAAAAAAAAATTTGAAAAAAAAATCTGAATAAATAAAAAAAAAAAATCTGAATTAGCAAAAAAAAAAAAAAAATTAAAAAAAAAACATCTGAATTAGCAAAAAAAAAATATGAATTAGCAAAAAAAAAAAATTGCAAAAAAAATAGCAAAAAAAAAATTAGCAAAAAAAAAATTAGAAAAAAAAAATCTCAATTAGAAAAAAAAACTAAAAATTAGCAAAAAAAAAAAAATCTGAATTAACAAAAAAAAAAAAAATTAGAAAAAAACAAAAATCTGAATTAGCAAAAAAAAAAATCTGAATTAGCAAAAAAAAATTAGGAAAAAAAATTTGAATTAGCAAAAAAAATAGAAAAAAAAATCTGAATTACCAAAAAAAAAAAAAATCTGAATTAGAAAAAGAAAAATCTGAATTAGAAAAAAAAAAAAAAAAAAATCTGAATTAGCAAAATAAATTAAAAAAAAAAAATCTGAATTAGCAAAATAAAAAAAAAAATCTGAATTAGCAAAAAAAAAAAAAATCTGAATTAGCAAAAAAAAAATTTGAAAAAAAATATCTGAATAGCTAAAAAAAAATCTGAATTAGCAAAAAAAAAAAAAAATTAGCAAAAAAAAATTAGAAAAAAAAATCTGAATTAGCAAAAAATTAGCAAAATAAATTAGAAAAAAAATCTGATTTAGCAAAAAAAAAAATAGCAAAAAAAAAATCTGGGTTAGCAAAAAAAAATTATAAAAAAAATCTGAATTAGCAAAAAAAAATTAGAAAAAAAAATCTGAATTAGCAAAAAAAAAAAAAAAAAAATGGAAAAAAAAATCTGAATTAGCAAAAAAAAAAATCTGAATTAGCAAAAAAAAAACAAAAAATCTGAATTAGCAAAAAAAAACTAAAAATTAGCAAAAAAAAAAAAATCTGAATTAGCAAAAAAAAAATTAGAAAAAAACAAAAATCTGAATTAGCGAAAAAAAAATCTGAATTAGCAAAAAAAAATTAGAAAAAAAAAATCTGAATTAGCAAAAAAAAAAAATCTGAATTAGCAAAAAAAATCTGAAAAAGCAAAAAAAAAAAAAATCTGAATTAGCAAAAAAAATCTTAATTAGCAAAAAAAAAAAATAAAAATTAGCAAAAAAAAAAATAGAAAAAGAAAAAAAATCTGAATTAGCAAAATAAATTAAAAAAAAAAATCTGAATTAGCAAAATAAAAAAAAAAATCTGAATTAGCAAAAAGAAAAAAATCTGAATTAGCAAAAAAAAAAAAAAATAGCAAAAAAAATTAGCAAAAAAAAAATCTGAATTAGCAAAAAAAAATTATAAAAAAAATCTGAATTAGAAAAAAATAAAAATATCTGAATTAGCAAAAAACTCTGAATTAGCAAAAAAAAATTTGAAAAAAAAAATCTGAATAGATAAAAAAAAAAAAAATCTCAATTAGCAAAAAAAAAATAGCAAAAAAAAATTAGCAAAAAAAAAATTAGAAAAAAAAATCTGAATTAGCAAAAAAAAAAAAAAAAATCTCAATTAGCAAAAAAAAAAAAAAAAAATTAGAAAAAAACCAAAATCTGAATTAGCAAAAAAAAAATCTGAATTAGCAAAAAAAAATCTGAATTAGCAAAAAAAAAAAAATTAGAAAAAAAAATCTGAATCACAAAAAAAAAAAAAAATCTGAATTAGCAAAAAAAAAAAAATCTGAATTAGCAAAAAAAAAAAATCTGAATTAGCAAAAAAAAAAATCTGAATTAGCAAAAAAAATAAAATCTGAATTAACAAAAAAAAATCTGAATTAGCAAAAAAAAAAAAAATCTGAATTAGCAAAAAAAAAAAAAAAAAATCTGAATTAGCAAAAAAAAAAAAAAAAATCTGAATTAGCAAAAAAAAAAAATCTGAATTAGCAAAAAAAAAAAAATCTGAATTAGCAAAAAAAAAAAAACTGAATTAGCAAAAAAAAAAAAAAAATCTGAATTGGCAAAAAAAATAAAATCTGAATTAGCAAAAAAAAATTCGAAAAAAAAAATCTGAATCAGCAAAAAATAAAAAATAAAATTTGAATTAGATAAAAAAAAAAATCTGAGTTAGCAAAAAAAAAAAAAAAAAAAAAATTAGACAAAAAAATCTGAAATAGCAAAAAAAAATCTGAATTAGCAAAAAATATAGAAAAAAAAATCTGAATTAGCGAAAAAATAAAATCTGAATTACAAAAAAAAAAAAAAAAAAATCTGAATTAGCAAAAAAAATAAATCTGAATTAGCAAAAAAAAAAAACTCTGAATTAGCAAAAAAAAAAACATCCGAATTAGCAAAAAAACATAAACTGAATTAGCAAAAAAAAAATCAGAATTAGCAAAAAAAAAAATCTGAATTAGCAAAAAAAAAAAAATCTGAATTAGAAAAAAAAAATCTGAATTAGCAAAAAATAGAAAAAAAATCTGAATTAGCAAACAAAATAAAATCTGAATTAGCAAAAAAAAAATCAGAATTAGCAAAAAAAAAATCTGAATTAGCAAAAAAAAAAAAAAATCTGAATTAGAAAAAAAAAATCTGAATTAGCAAAAAATAGAAAAAAAAATCTGAATTAGCAAACAAAATAAAATCTGAATTAGCACAAAAAAAATCTGAATTAGCAAAAAAAAAAAAAATCTGAATTACCAAAAAAAAAAAAAATCTGAATTAGCAAAAAATATAGAAAAAAAAAATCTGAATTAGCGAAAAAATAAAATCTGAATTACAAAAAAAAAAAAAAAAAATCTGAATTAGCAAAAAAAATAAATCTGAATTAGCAAAAAAAAAAAGTCTGAATTAGCAAAAAAAAAAAATCATCTGAATTAGCAAAAAAACATAAACTGAATTAGCAAAAAAAAAATCAGAATTAGCAAAAAAAAAAATCTGAATTAGCAAAAAAAAAAAAAATCTGAATTAGAAAAAAAAAATCTGAATTAGCAAAAAATAGAAAAAAAATCTGAATTAGCAAACAAAATAAAATCTGAATTAGCAAAAAAAAAATCAGAATTAGCAAAAAAAAAATCTGAATTAGCAAAAAAAAAAAAAAAATCTGAATTAGAAAAAAAAAAAATCTGAATTAGCAAAAAATAGAAAAAAAAATCTGAATTAGCAAACAAAATAAAATCTGAATTAGCACAAAAAAAATCTGAATTAGCAAAAAAAAAAAAATCTGAATTACCAAAAAAAAAAAAATCTGAATTAGCAAAAAAAAATCTGAATTACCAAAAAAAAAAAAAATCTGAATTACCAAAAAAAAAAAAAAAAAAAAAAAAAAAAAAAAAAAAAAAAATCTGAATTACCAAAAAAAAAAAAAAATCTGAATTAGCAAAAAAAAAAAACATCTGATTTAGCAAAAAAACAAAAAAAAATAAAAAAAAAATCTGAATTAGCAAAAAAAATAAAATCTGAATTACCAAAAAAAAAAAAAAAAAAAAAAAAAAAATCTGAATTAGCAAAAAAAAAAAAATCTGAATTAGCAAAAAAAAAAAATCTGAATTAGCAAAAAAAAAAAAAATCTGAATTAGCAAAAAATAGAAAAAAAAATCTGAATTAGCAAACAAAATAAAATCTGAATTAGCAAAAAAAAAATCTGAATTAGCAAAAAAAAAAATCTGAATTACCAAAAAAAAAAAAAAACTGAATTAGCAAAAAAAAAAAACATCTGAATTAGCAAAAAAACAAAAAAAAATAAAAAAAAAATCTGAATTAGCAAAAAAAATAAAATCTGAATTTCCAAAAAAAAAAAAAATCTGAATTAGCAAAAAAAAAAAAAAATCTGAATTAGAAAAAAAAAATCTGAATTAGCAAAAAATAGAAAAAAATCTGAATTAGCAAACAAAATAAAATCTGAATTAGCAAAAAAAAAAATCTGAATTAGCAAAAAAAAAAATCTGAATTACCAAAAAAAAAAAAAAATCTGAATTAGCAAAAAAAAAAATCTGAATTAGCAAAAAAAAAAAAAAATCTGAATTAGAAAAAAAAATCTGAATTACCAAAAAATAGAAAAAAAATCTGAATTAGCAAACAAAATAAAATCTGAATTAGCAAAAAAAAAATCTGAATTAGCAAAAAAAAAAATCTGAATTACAAAAAAAAAAAAAATCTGAATTAGCAAAAAAAAAAAAAACATCTGAATTAGCAAAAAAACAAAAAAAAATAAAAAAAAAATCTGAATTAGCAAAAAAAAAATCTGAATTACAAAAAAAAAAAAATCTGAATTAGCAAAAAAAAAAACATCTGAATTAGCAAAAAAACAAAAAAAAATAAAAAAAAAATCTGAATTAGCAAAAAAAATAAAATCTGAATTACAAAAAAAAAAAATCTCCATTAACAAAAAAAAATAGCAAAAAAAAAATTAGCAAAAAAAAAATAGAAAAAAAAATCGGAATTAGCAAAAAAAAAAAAAACTCAATTAGCAAAAAAAAAAAAAAAAAATTAGAAAAAAACCAAAATCTGAATTAGCAAAAAAAAATCTGAATTAGCAAAAAAAAATCTGAATTAGCAAAAAAAAAAAAAATTAGAAAAAAAAATCTGCATCACAAAAAAAAAAAAAAATCTGAATTAGCAAAAAAAAAATCTGAATTAGCAAAAAAAAAATCTGAATTAGCAAAAAAAAAAAATCTGAATTAGCAAAAAAAAAAAATCTGAATTAGCAAAAAAAGAAAAATCTGAATTAGCAAAAAAAAAACAAAAACTGAATTGGCAAAAAAAAAAAAAAAAAAATCTGAATTGGCAAAAAAATAAAATCTGAATTAGCAAAAAAAAAAAAAAAAATTAGCAAAAAAAAATTCGAAAAAAAAATCTGAATCAGCAAAAAATAAAAAATAAAATTTGAATTAGCAAAAAAAAATCAGAATTAGCAAAAAAAAAAAAAATTAGACAAAAAAAATCTGAAATAGCAAAAAAAAAAATCTGAATTAGCAAAAAAAATAGAAAAAAAAAATCTGAATTAGCGAAAAAATAAAATCTGAATTAGCAAAAAAAAAAAAAATCTGAATTAGCAAAAAAAAAATCTGAATTAGCAAAAAAAAAGTCTGAATTAGCAAAAAAAAAACATCTGAATTAGCAAAAAAACAAAAACTGAATTAGCAAAAAAAAAATCAGAATTAGCAAAAAAAAAAATCTGAATTAGCAAAAAAAAAATGTGAATTAGAAAAAAAAAATCTGAATTAGCAAAAAATAGAAAAAAAATCTAAATTAGCAAACAAAATAAAATCTGAATTAGCAAAAAAAAAATCTGAATTAGCAAAAAAAAAAAATCTGAATTACCAAAAAAAAAAAAAAATCTGAATTAGCAAAAAAAAAAATCTGAATTAGCAAAAAAAAAAGTCTGAATTAGCAAAAAAAAATCTGAATTAGCAAAAAAAAAAAAACTGAATTAGCAAAAAAAAATCAGAATTAGCAAAAAAAAAAAATCTGAATTAGCAAAAAAAAAAATCTGAATTAGAAAAAAAAATCTGAATTAGCAAAAAATAGAAAAAAAAAATCTGAATTAGCAAACAAAATAAAATCTGAATTAGCAAAAAAAAAAATCTGAAATAGCAAAAAAAAAACTGAATTACAAAAAAAAAAAAATCTGAATTAGCAAAAAAAAAAAACATCGGAATTAGCAAAAAAACAAAAAAAAAAATAAAAAAAAATCTGAATTAGCAAAAAAAATAAAATCTGAATTACCAAAAAAAAAAAAAAAAAAAAAAAAAAAAAAAAAAAAAAAAAAACAAATCTGAATCAGCAAAAAATAAAAAATAAAATCTGAATTAGAAAAAAAAAAAAAAATCTGAATTAGCAAAAAAAAAAAAATTATATAAAAAAAAATCTGAATTAGCAAAAAAAAATTAGAAAAAAAATCTGAATTAGCAAAAAAAAAAAAATAAAAAAAAAAATCTGAATTAGCAAAAAAATCTGAATTAGCAAAAAAAATAGAAAAAAAAATCTGAATAGCTAAAAAAAAAAAAAATCTGAATTAGCAAAAAAAAAAATCAAAAAAAAAAAAATAGAAAAAAAATCTGAATTTGCAAAAAAAAAAAAAATCTGAATTAGGAAAAAAAAAAACCAAAAATTAGCAAAAAAAAAAAAAAAATCTGAATTAGCAAAAAAATATTAGAAAAAAAAAATCTGAATTAGCAAAAAAAAAAATATGAATTAGCAAAAAAAAATCTGAATTAGCCAAAAAATTAAAATATGAATAACCAAAAAAAAAATCTGAATTAGAAAAAAAAAATCTGAATTAGCAAAAAATAGAAAAAAAAATCTGAATTAGCAAACAAAATAAAATCTGAATTAGCAAAAAAAAAAATCTGAAATAGCAAAAAAAAACTGAATTACCAAAAAAAAAAAAAAATCTGAATTAGGAAAAAAAAAAAAATCTGAATTAGCAAAAAAAAAAAACTGAATTAGCAAAAAAAAAATCAGAATTAGCAAAAAAAATAAATCTGAATTAGCAAAAAAAAAAATCTGAATTAGAAAAAAAAAATCTGAATTAGCAAAAAATAGAAAAAAAAATCTGAATTAGCAAACAAAATAAAATCTGAATTAGCAAAAAAAAAAATCTGAAATAGCAAAAAAAAAAACTGAATTACCAAAAAAAAAAAAAATCTGAATTAGCAAAAAAAAAACTGAATTAGCAAAAAAAAAATCAGAATTAGCAAAAAAAAAAATCTGAATTAGCAAAAAAAAAAAAATCTGAATTAGAAAAAAAAAATCTGAATTAGCAAAAAATAGAAAAAAAAATCTGAATTAGCAAACAAAATAAAATCTGAATTAGCAAAAAAAATCTGAATTAGCAAAAAAAAAAAATCTGAATTACCCAAAAAAAAAAAAATCTGAATTAGCAAAAAAAAAAAAACATCTGAATTAGCAAAAAAACAAAAAAAAATAAAAAAAAAATCTGAATTAGCAAAAAAAATTAAATCTGAATTACCAAAAAAAAAAAAAAAAAAAAAAAAAAAAAAAATTTGAATTAGCAAAAAAAAAAAAAATCGGAATTAGAAAAAAAATCTGAATTAGCAAAAAATAGAAAAAAATCTGAATTAGCAAACAAAATAAAATCTGAATTAGCAAAAAAAAAAAAATCTCAATTAGCAAAAAAAAAATCTGAATTAGCAAAAAAAAAAAAGTCTGAATTAGCAAAAAAAAAAAAACATCTGAATTAGCAAAAAAAAAAAATCTGAATTAGCAAAAAAAAAAATCTGAATTACCAAAAAAAAAAAAATCTGAATTAGCAAAAAAAAAAATCTGAATTAGCAAAAAAAAAAAAGTCTGAATTAGCAAAAAAAAAAAAAAAAAAAAAAAATCTGAATTAGCAAAAAAAAAAAAACTGAATTAGCAAAAAAAAATCAGAATTAGCAAAAAAAAAATCTGAATTAGCAAAAAAAAAATCTGAATTAGAAAAAAAAAATCTGAATTAGCAAAAAATAGAAAAAAAAATCTGAATTAGCAAACAAAATAAAATCTGAATTAGCAAAAAAAAAAAAATCTGAATTAGCAAAAAAAAAATCTGAATTAGCAAAAAAAAAAAAGTCTGAATTAGCGAAAAAAAAAAAACATCTGAATTAGCAAAAAAACAAAAACTGAATTAGCAAAAAAAAAATCAGAATTAGCAAAAAAAAAAAATCTGAATTAGCAAAAAAAAAAAAATCTGAATTAGAAAAAAAAAATCTGAATTAGCAAAAAATAGAAAAAAAATCTGAATTAGCAAACAAAATAAAATCTGAATTAGCAAAAAAAAAATCTAAATTAGCAAAAAAAAAAAATCTGAATTACCAAAAAAAAAAAAAAAATCTGAATTAGCAAAAAAAAAAAAAAAAAAAATCTGAATTAGCAAAAAAAAAAAAACTGAATTAGCAAAAAAAAATCAGAATTAGCAAAAAAAAAAAATCTGAATTAGCAAAAAAAAAATCTGAATTAGAAAAAAAAATCTGAATTAGCAAAAAATAGAAAAAAAAATCTGAATTAGCAAACAAAATAAAATCTGAATTAGCAAAAAAAAAAAATCTGAAATAGCAAAAAAAAAACTGAATTACCAAAAAAAAAAAAATCTGAATTAGCAAAGAAAAAAACATCTGAATTAGCAAAAAAACAAAAAAAAATAAAAAAAAATCTGAATTAGCAAAAAAAATAAAATCTGAATTACCAAAAAAAAAAAAAAAAAAAAAAAAAAATCTGAATCAGCAAAAAATAAAAAATAAAATCTGAATTAGCAAAAAAAAAAAATCTGAATTAGGAAAAAAAAAAAAAAATTATATAAAAAAAAATCTGAATTAGCAAAAAAAAATTAGAAAAAAAATCTGAATTAGCAAAAAAAAAATTAGAAAAAAAAATCTGAATTAGCAAAAAAAAAAAAATAGAAAAAAAAATCTGAATAGCTAAAAAAAAATCTGAATTAGCAAAAAAAAAAATAGCAAAAAAAAAATCAAAAAAAAAAAAATTAGAAAAAAAATCTGAATTAGCAAAAAAAAAAAATCTGAATTAGCAAAAAAAAAAAACCAAAAATTAGAAAAAAAAAAAAAATTAGAAAAAAAAAAATCTGAATTAGCAAAAAAATATTAGAAAAAAAAAATCTGAATTAGCAAAAAAAAAAATATGAATTAGCAAAAAAAAATCTGAATTAGCAAAAAAAATAAAATCTGAATTACCAAAAAAAAAAAAAAAAATAAAAATTAACAAAAAAAATTCGAAAAAAAAATCTGAATTAGCAAAAAAAAAAAAAAATAGAAAAAAACAAAAATCTGAATTAGCAAAAAAAATCTGAATTAGCAAAAAAAAATTAGAAAAAAAAAATCTGAATTAGCAAAAAAAAAAAAAATCTGAATTAGCAAAAAAAAAAACATCTGAATTAGCAAAAAAAAAAAAAATCTGAATTAGCAAAAAAAAAAAAAATTGCAAAGAAAATTAGCAAAAAAAAAATCTGAATTAGCAAAAAACAATCTGAATTAGAAAAAAAAAATTACAAAAAAAAAATCTGAATTAGCAAAAAAAAAATCTGAATTAGCAAAAAAAAAAAATTAGAAAAAAACAAAAATCTGAATTAGCAAAAAAAAATTAG
Organism: Dioctria linearis; assembly: GCA_963930735.1. Lineage (NCBI taxonomy): Eukaryota > Metazoa > Arthropoda > Insecta > Diptera > Asilidae > Dioctria > Dioctria linearis. The sequence goes on from CAWVNZ010000294.1 coordinate 257,030, forward strand.
AAAAAAAAAATCTGAATAGCAAAAAAAAAAAAATCTGAATTAGCAAAAAAAAAAAAATCTGAATTAGCAAAAAAAAAAAATCTGAATTAGCAAAAAAAAAAAAAATCTTAATTAGCAAAAAAAAAAATAAAAATTAGCAAAAAAAAATAGAAAAAGAAAAAAAATCTGAATTAGCAAAATAAATTAAAAAAAAAATCTGAATTAGCAAAATAAAAAAAAAAAATCTGAATTAGCAAAAAAAAAAATCTGAATTAGCAAAAAAAAAAAAAATAGCAAAAAAAATTAGCAAAAAAAAATAAATCTGAATTAGCAAAAAAAAAATATAAAAAAAAATCTGAATTAGAAAAAAAAAATAAAAATTAGAAAAAAAAATCTGAATTAGCAAAAAAATCTGAATTAGCAAAAAAAAAAAATTTGAAAAAAAAATCTGAATAGATAAAAAAAAAAAAACATCTGAATTAGCAAAAAAAAAAAAAAAAAATTGCAAAAAAAAAATTAGCAAAAAAAAAATCTGAATTAGCAAAAAAAAAAAAACAATCTCAATTAGCAAAAAAAAAAAACTAAAAATTAGCAAAAAAAAAAAATCTGAATTAAAAAAAAAAAAAATTTAGAAAAAAACAAAAATCTGAATTAGCAAAAAAAAATCTGAATTAGCAAAAAAAAATTAGAAAAAAAAAATTTGAATTAGCAAAAAAAAAAAAATCTGAATTAGCAAAAAAAAAAAATCTGAATTAGCAAAAAAAAAAAAAATCTGAATTAGCAAAAAAAAATCTTAATTAGCAAAAAAAAAAAAAATTAGCAAAAAAAATAGAAAAAGAAAAAAAATCTGAATTAGCACAATAAATTAAAAAAAAAAAACCTGAATTAGCAAAATAAAAAAAAAACATCTGAATTAGCAAAAAAAAAAAAAATCTGAATTAGCAAAAAAAAAAAAAATAAATTGCAAAGAAAATTAGAAAAAAAATCTGAATTAGCAAAAAAAAAATCTGAATTAGAAAAAAAATAAAAAATTAGAAAAAAAAAATCTGAATTAGCAAAAAAATCTGAATTAGCAAGAACAAAAATTTGCAAAAAAATCTGAATAGATAAAAAAAAAAAATAGCAAAAAAAAAATTAGCAAAAAAAAAATTAGAAAAAAAAAAAATCTCAATTAGCAAAAAAAAAAACTAAAAATTAGCAAAAAAAAAATCTGAATTAACAAAAAAAAAAAAAAAAATTAGCAAAAAAAAAAAATCTGAATTAGCAAAAAAAAAAAAATAGCAAAAAAAATAAATCTGAATTAGCAAAAAAAAAATATAAAAAAAATCTGAATTAGAAAAAAAAATAAAAATTAGAAAAAAAATCTGAATTAGCAAAAAAAAAAATTTGAAAAAAAATCTGAATAGATAAAAAAAAAAAAAATCTGAATTAGCAAAAAAAAAAAAAAAAATAGAAAAAAAAATCTGAATTAGCAAAAAAAAAAAATCTCAATTAGCAAAAAAAAAAAAACTAAAAATTAGCAAAAAAAAAAAAAAATCTGAATTAAAAAAAAAAAATTAGAAAAAAACAAAAATCTGAATTAGCAAAAAAAATCTGAATTAGCAAAAAAAAATTAGAAAAAAAAAAATTTGAATTAGCAAAAAAAAAAAATCTGAATTAGCAAAAAAAAAAATCTGAATTAGCAAAAAAAAAAAAATCTGAATTAGCAAAAAAAAATCTAAATTAGCAAAAAAAAAAAATTAGCAAAAGAAATAGAAAAAGAAAAAAAATCTGAATTAGCACAATAAATTAAAAAAAAAAAAACCTGAATTAGCAAAATAAAAAAAAAAACATCTGAATTAGCAAAAAAAAAAAATCTGAATTAGCAAAAAAAAAAAAAAAATTGCAAAGAAAATTAGAAAAAAAAATCTGAATTAGCAAAAAAAAAATCTGAATTAGAAAAAAAAAATTAGAAAAAAAAATCTGAATTAGCAAAAAAATCTGAATTAGCAAGAACAAAAATTTGAAAAAAAAATCTGAATAGATAAAAAAAAAAAAATAGCAAAAAAAAAATTAGCAAAAAAAAAATCTCAATTAGCAAAAAAAAAACTAAAAATTAACAAAAAAAAAAAAAAAATCTGAATTACCAAAAAAAAATCTGAATTAGCAAAAAAAAAATCTGAATTAGCAAAATAAATTAAAAAAAAAATCTGAATTAGCAAAATAAAAAAAAAATCTGAATTAGCAAAAAAAAAAAAAAAATCTGAATTAGCAAAAAAAAAAAAATAGCAAAAAAAAAAATCTGAATTAGCCAAAAAAAATCTGAATTAGCAAAAAAAAAAAATTTGAAAAAAAATATCTGAATAGCTAAAAAAAAATCTGAATTAGCAAAAAAAAAAAAAAAAATTAGCAAAAAAAAAATTAGAAAAAAAAAATCTGAATTAGCAAAAAATTAGAAAAAAAATCTGAATTAGCAAAAAATAGCAAAAAAAATTAACAAAAAAAAAATCTGGATTAGCAAAAAAAAATTATAAAAAAAACAATCTGAATTAGGAAAAAAAAAATTAGAAAAAAAAATCTGAATTAGCAAAAAAAAAATAGAAAAAAAAAATTAGCAAAAAAAAAAAATTAGAAAAAAAAAATCTGAATTAGCAAAAAAAAAAAAAATCTCAATTAGCAAAAAAAAAAAAGAACTAAAAATTAGCAAAAAAAAAATTAGAAAAAAAATCTGAATTAGCAAAAAAAAAAAATTAGCAAAAAAAAATCTGGATTAGCAAAAAAAAAATTATAAAAAAAAATCTGAATTAGCAAAAAAAAAAAAAATTACCAAAAAAAAGGAAAATTAGAAAAAAAATCTGAATTAGCAAAAAAAAAAAAAATCTCAATTAGCAAAAAAAAAACTAAAAATTAGAAAAAAAAAAAATCTGAATTAACAAAAAAAAAATTAGAAAAAAACAAAAATCTGAATTAGCAAAAAAAAAAATCTGAATTAGCAAAAAAAAAATTAGAAAAAAAAAATTTGAATTAGCAAAAAAAAAAAAAAAATTAGAAAAAAAAAATCTGAATTACCAACAAAAAAAAAACTGAATTAGCAAAAAAAAAAAAAATTTGAATTAGCAAAAAAAAAAAAAAATCTGAATTAGCAAAAAAAAAAAAATCTGAATTAGCAAAAAAAAAAAAAAATCTGAATTAGCAAAAAAAAATCTCAATTAACAAAATAAATTAAAAAAAAAAAAATCTGAATTAGCAAAATAAAATAAAAAAATCTGAATTAGCAAAAAAAAAAAAAATATGAATTAGCAAAAAAAAAAATAGCAAAAAAAATTAGCAAAAAAAAAATCTGAATTAGCCAAAAAAAAAATCTGAATTAGCCAAAAAAAAAATTATAAAAAAAAAATTTGAATTAGAAAAAAAAAACATTAGAAAAAAAAATCTGAATTAGCAAAAAAAAAAAATTTGAAAAAAAAAATCTGAATAGCTAAAAAAAAATCTGAATTAGCAAAAAAAAAAATAAAAATTAGCAAAAAAAAAATAAAAATTAGCAAAAAAAAAATTAGAAAAAAAAAATCTGAATTAGCAAAAAAATACTGAATTAGCAAAAAAAAAAAATTAGAAAAAAACAAAAATCTGAATTAGCAAAAAAAAATTAGAAAAAAAAAATCTGAATTAGCCAAAAAAAATCTGAATTAGCAAAAAAAAAAATAAAAATTAGCAAAAAAAAAATTAGAAAAAAAAAATCTGAATTAGCCAAAAAAAATCTGAATTAGCAAAAAAAAAAATTTGAAAAAAAATATCTGAATAGCTAAAAAAAAATCTGAATTAGCAAAAAAAAAAAAAAAAATTAGCAAAAAAAAAATTAGAAAAAAAAAATCTGAATTAGCAAAAAATTAGAAAAAAAATCTGAATTAGCAAAAAATAGCAAAAAAAATTAACAAAAAAAAATCTGGATTAGCAAAAAAAAAATTATAAAAAAAACAATCTGAATTAGGAAAAAAAAATTAGAAAAAAAAATCTGAATTAGCAAAAAAAAATAGAAAAAAAAATTAGCAAAAAAAAAAAATTAGAAAAAAAAATCTGAATTAGCAAAAAAAAAAAAAAATCTCAATTAGCAAAAAAAAAAAGAACTAAAAATTAGCAAAAAAAAAATTAGAAAAAAAATCTGAATTAGCAAAAAAAAAAAATTAGCAAAAAAAAATCTGGATTAGCAAAAAAAAAAATTATAAAAAAAAATCTGAATTAGCAAAAAAAAAAAAAAATAGCAAAAAAAAAATTACCAAAAAAAAGGAAAATTAGAAAAAAAAATCTGAATTAGCAAAAAAAAAAAAAATCTCAATTAGCAAAAAAAAAAATAAAAATTAGAAAAAAAAAAAATCTGAATTAACAAAAAAAAAATTAGAAAAAAACAAAAATTTGAATTAGCAAAAAAAAAAAATCTGAATTAGCAAAAAAAAATTAGAAAAAAAAAATTTGAATTAGCAAAAAAAAAAAAAAAAATTAGAAAAAAAAAATCTGAATTACCAACAAAAAAAAAACTGAATTAGCAAAAAAAAAAAAATCTGAATTAGCAAAAAAAAAAAAAGATCTGAATTAGCAAAAAAAAAAAAATCTGAATTAGCAAAAAAAAAAAAAAATCTGAATTAGCAAAAAAAAATCTCAATTAACAAAATAAATTAAAAAAAAAAAAATCTGAATTAGCAAAATAAAATAAAAAAATCTGAATTAGCAAAAAAAAAAAAATATGAATTAGCAAAAAAAAAAAATAGCAAAAAAAATTAGCAAAAAAAAAATCTGAATTAGCCAAAAAAAAAATCTGAATTAGCCAAAAAAAAATTATAAAAAAAAAATCTGAATTAGAAAAAAAAACATTAGAAAAAAAAAATCTGAATTAGCAAAAAAAATAAATTTGAAAAAAAAAATCTGAATAGCTAAAAAAAAATCTGAATTAGCAAAAAAAAAAAATAAAAATTAGCAAAAAAAAAATTAGAAAAAAAAAATCTGAATTAGCAAAAAAATACTGAATTAGCAAAAAAAAAAAAATTAGAAAAAAACAAAAATCTGAATTAGCAAAAAAAAATTAGAAAAAAAAAATCTGAATTAGCAAAAAAAAAAAAATCTGAATTAGCAAAAAAAAAAAAAATCTGAATTAGCAAAAAAATCTGAAAAAGCAAAAAAAAAAAATCTGAATTAGCAAAAAAAAATCTTAATTAGCAAAAAAAAAATGAAAATTAGCAAAAAAAAATAGAAAAAGAAAAAAAATCTGAATTAGCACAATAAATTAAAAAAAAAAAAACCTGAATTAGCAAAATAAAAAAAAAAACATCTGAATTAGCAAAAAAAAAAAAATCTGAATTAGCAAAAAAAAAAAAAAATTGCAAAGAAAATTAGAAAAAAAAATCTGAATTAGC
>CAWVNZ010000295.1:0-20271 GCA_963930735.1 Dioctria linearis
AAACTTTTCACAAATTAATTTTTTACTGTCGCAAATTTTAAATACGCCAGGGATTGCCTTTTCTATAGTAAATTATTCAAAAAATAATTTTTTACTGTCGCAAATTTTAATTGCGCCAGGGATTGCCTTTTCTATAGTAAATTATTCAAAAAATAATTTTCTACTGTCGCAAATTTTAATTACGCCAGGAATTGCCTTTTCTATAGTAAATAATTCAAAAAATAATTTTTTACTGTCGCAAATTTCAAATCCGCCAAGGATTGCCTTTTCTACAGTAAATTATTCAAAAAATAATTTTCTACTGTCGCAAATTTTAATTACGCCAGGGATTGCCTTTTCTATAGTAAATTATTCAAAAAATATTTTTTTACTGTCGCAAATTTTAATTGCGCCAGGGATTGCCTTTTCTATGGTAAATTATTCAAAAAATAATTTTCTACTGTCGCAAATTTTAATTACGCCAGGGATTGCCTTTTCTATAGTAAATAATTCAAAAAATAATTTTTTACTGTCGCAAATTTCAAATCCGCCAGGGATTGCCTTTTCTATAGTAAATTATTCAAAAAATAATTTTCTACTGTCGCAAATTTCAATTACGCCAGGTATTGCCTTTTCTATAGTAAATTATTCAAAAAATAATTTTTTACTGTCGCAAATTTTAATTGCGCCAGGGATTGCCTTTTCTATAGTAAATTATTCAAAAAATAATTGTTTACTGTCGTAAATTTTAATTACGCCAGGGATTGCCTTTTCTATAGTAAATTATTCAAAAAATAATTTGTTACTGTCGCAAATTTTAAATACGCCAGGGATTGCCTTTTCTATAGTAAATTATTCAAAAAATAATTTTTTACTGTCGCAAATTTTAATTGCGCCAGGGATTGCCTTTTCTGTAGTAAATTATTCAAAAAATAATTTTCTACTGTCGCAAATTTTAATTACGCCAGGGATTGCCTTTTCTATAGTAAATAATTCAAAAAATAATTTTTTACTGTCGTAAATTTTAACTGCGCCAGGAATGGGCTTTTCTACAGTAAATTTTTCAAAAATTAATTTTATACTGTCGCAAATTTTAAATACGCCAGGGATTGCCTTTTCTATAGTAAATTATTCAAAAAATAATTTTCTACTGTCGCAAATTTTAATTGCGCCAGGGATTGCCTTTTCTATAGTAAATTTTTCAAAAAATAATTTTTTACTATCGCAAGTTTTAATTGCGCCAGGGATTGCCTTTTCTATAGTAAATTATTCAAAAAATAATTTTATACTGTCGCAAATTTTAATTACGCCAGGGATTGCCTTTTCTATAGTAAATTATTCAACAAATAATTTTCTACTGTCGCAAATTTTAATTACGCCAGGGATTGCCTTTTCTATAGTAAATTATTCAAAAAATAATTTTTTACTGTCGCAAGTTTTAATTGCGCCAGGGATTGCCTTTTCTATAGTAAATTATTCAAAAAATAATTTTATACTGTCGCAAATTTTAATTACGCCAGGGATTGCCTTTTCTATAGTAAATTATTCAAAAAATAATTTTCTACTGTCGCAAATTTTAATTACGCCAGGGATTGCCTTTTCTATAGTAAATTATTCAAAAAATAATTTTTTACTGTCGCAAATTTTAAGTGCGCCAGGGATTGCCTTTTATATAGTAAATTATTCAAAAAATAATTTTATACTGTCGCAAATTTTAATTACGCCAGGGATTGCCTTTTCTATAGTAAATTATTCAAAAAATAATTTTATACTGTCGCAAATTTTAATTACGCCAGGGATTGCCTTTTCTATAGTAAATTATTCAAAAAATAATTTTCTACTGTCGCAAATTTTAATTACGCCAGGGATTGCTTTTCTATAGTAAATTATTCAAAAAATAATTTTATACTGTCGCAAATTTTAATTACGCCAGGGATTGCCTTTTCTATAGTAAATTATTGAAAAAATAATTTTCTACTGTCGCAAATTTTAATTACGCCAGGGATTGCCTTTTCTATAGTAAATTATTCAAAAAATAATTTTTTACTATCTCAAATTTTAATTGCGCCAGGGATTGCCTTTTCTATAGTAAATTATTCAAAAAATAATTTTTTACTGTCGCAAATTTTAATTGCGCCAGGGATTGCCTTTTCTACAGTAAATTCTTCAAAATATTAATTTTTTACTGTCGAAAATTTTAATTACGCCAGGGATTGCCTTTTCTATAGTAAATTTTGCAAAAAATAATTTTTTACTGTCGCAAATTTTAATTACCCCAGGGATTGCCTTTTCTACAGTAAATTTTTCAAAAAATAATTTTTTACTGTCACAAATTTTAATTGCGCCAGGGATTGCCTTTTCTACAGTAAATTTTTCAAAAACTAATTTTTTACTGTCGCAAATTTTAATTACGCCAGGGATTGCCTTTTCTATAGTAAATTTTTCAAAAATTAATTTTTTACTCTCGCAAATTTCAATTTCGCCAAGTAAATTTTTCACAAATTAATTTTTTACTGTCGCAAATTTTAAATACGCCAGGGATTGCCTTTTCTATAGTAAATTATTCAAAAAATAATTTTCTACTGTCGCAAATTTTAATTACGCCAGGGATTGCCTTTTCTATAGTAAATTATTCAAAAAATATTTTTTTACTGTCGCAAATTTTAAATACGCCAGGGATTACCTTTTGTATAGTAAATTATTCAAAAAATAATTTTTTACTGTCGCAAATTTTAATTGCGCCAGGGATTGCCTTTTCTATAGTAAATTATTCAAAAAATAATATTCTACTGTCGCAAATTTTAATTACGCCAGGGATTGCCTTTTCCATAGTAAATTATTCAAAAAATAATTTTTTACTGTCGCAAATTTCAAATCCGCCAGGGATTGCCTTTTCTATAGTAAATTATTCAAAAAATAATTTTTTACTGTCGCAAATTTTAATTGCGCCAGGGATTGCCTTTTCTACAGTAAATTTTTCAAAAATTAATTTTATACTGTCGCAAATTTTAAATACGCCGGGGATTGCCTTTTCTATAGTAAATTTTGCAAAAAAATAATTTTTTACTGTCGCAAATTGTAATTGCGCCAGGGATTAACTTTTCTATAGTAAATTTTTCAAAAAATAATTTTCTACTGTCGCAAATTTTAATTACGCCAGGGATTGCCTTTTCTATAGTAAATTATTCAAAAAATAATTTGTTACTGTCGCAAATTTTAAATACGCCAGGGATTGCCTTTTCTATAGTAAATTACTCAAAAAATAATTTTTTACTGTCGCAAATTTTAATTGCGCCAGGGATTGCCTTTTCTATAGTAAGTTATTCAAAAAATAATTTTCTACTGTCGCAAATTTTAATTACGCCAGGGATTGCCTTTTCTATAGTAAATAATTCAAAAAATAATTTTTTACTGTCGCAAATTTCAAATCCGCCAGGGATTGCCTTTTCTATAGTAAATTATTCAAAAAATAATTTTCTACTGTCGCAAATTTTAATTACGCCAGGGATTGCCTTTTCTATAGTAAATTATTCAAAAAATAATTTTTTACTCTCGCAAATTTTAATTGCGCCAGGGATTGCCTTTTCTATAGTAAATTATTCAAAAAATAATATTTTACTGTCGTAAATTTTAATTACGCCAGGGATTGCCTTTTCTATAGTAAATTATTCAAAAAATAATTTTTTACTCTCGCAAATTTCAATTTCGCCAGGTAAATTTTTCACAAATTAATTTTTTACTGTCGCAAATTTTAAATACGCCAGGGATTGCCTTTTCTATAGTAAATTATTCAAAAAATAATTTTTTACTGTCGCAAATTTTAATTGCGCCAGGGATTGCCTTTTCTATAGTAAATTATTCAAAAAATAATTTTCTACTGTCGCAAATTTTAATTACGCCAGGAATTGCCTTTTCTATAGTAAATAATTCAAAAAATAATTTTTTACTGTCGCAAATTTCAAATCCGCCAAGGATTGCCTTTTCTATAGTAAATTATTCAAAAAATAATTTTCTACTGTCGCAAATTTTAATTACGCCAGGGATTGCCTTTTCTATAGTAAATTATTCAAAAAATATTTTTTTACTGTCGCAAATTTTAATTGCGCCAGGGATTGCCTTTTCTATGGTAAATAATTCAAAAAATAATTTTCTACTGTCGCAAATTTTAATTACGCCAGGGATTGCCTTTTCTATAGTAAATAATTCAAAAAATAATTTTTTACTGTCGCAAATTTCAAATCCGCCAGGGATTGCCTTTTCTATAGTAAATTATTCAAAAAATAATTTTCTACTGTCGCAAATTTTAATTACGCCAGGTATTGCCTTTTCTATAGTAAATTATTCAAAAAATAATTTTTTACTGTCGCAAATTTTAATTGCGCCAGGGATTGCCTTTTCTATAGTAAATTATTCAAAAAATAATTGTTTACTGTCGTAAATTTTAATTACGCCAGGGATTGCCTTTTCTATAGTAAATTATTCAAAAAATAATTTGTTACTCTCGCAAATTTTAAATACGCCAGGGATTGCCTTTTCTATAGTAAATTATTCAAAAAATAATTTTTTACTGTCGCAAATTTTAATTGCGCCAGGGATTGCCTTTTCTATAGTAAATTATTCAAAAAATAATTTTCTACTGTCGCAAATTTTAATTACGCCAGGGATTGCCTTTTCTATAGTAAATAATTCAAAAAATAATTTTTTACTGTCGCAAATTTTAACTGCGCCAGGAATGGCCTTTTCTACAGTAAATTTTTCAAAAATTAATTTTATACTGTCGCAAATTTTAAATACGCCAGGGATTGCCTTTTCTATAGTAAATTATTCAAAAAATAATTTTCTACTGTCGCAAATTTTAATTGCGCCAGGGATTGCCTTTTCTATAGTAAATTTTTCAAAAAATAATTTTTTACTATCGCAAGTTTTAATTGCGCCAGGGATTGCCTTTTCTATAGTAAATTATTCAAAAAATAATTTTATACTGTCGCAAATTTTAATTACGCCAGGGATTGCCTTTTCTATAGTAAATTATTCAAAAAATAATTTTCTACTGTCGCAAATTTTAATTACGCCAGGGATTGCCTTTTCTATAGTAAATTATTCAAAAAATAATTTTATACTGTCGCAAATTTTAATTACGCCAGGGATTGCCTTTTCTATAGTAAATTATTCAAAAAATAATTTTCTACTGTCGCAAATTTTAATTACGCCAGGGATTGCCTTTTCTATAGTAAATTATTCAAAAAATAATTTTCTACTGTCGCAAATTTTAATTACGCCAGGGATTGCCTTTTCTATAGTAAATTATTCAAAAAATAATTTTTTACTGTCGCAAATTTTAAATACGCCAGGTATTGCCTTTTCTATAGTAAATTATTCAAAAAATAATTTTTTACTGTCGCAAATTTTAAATAAGCCAGGGATTGCCTTTTCTATAGTAAATTATTCAAAAAATAATTTTCTACTGTCGCAAATTTTAATTACGCCAGGGATTGCCTTTTCTATAGTAAATTATTCAAAAAATAATTTTTTACTGTCTCAAATTTTAAATACGCCAGGGATTGCCTTTTCTATAGTAAATTTTTCGAAAAATAATTTTATACTGTCGCAAATTTTAATTACGCCAGAGATTGCCTTTTCTATAGTAAATTTTGCAAAAAATAATTTTCTACTGTCGCAAATTTTAATTGCGCCAGGGATTGCCTTTTGTATAGTAAATTATTCAAAAAATAGTTTTCTACTGTCGCAAATTTTAATTACGCCAGCGATTGCCTTTTCTATAGTAAATTATTCAAAAAATAATTTTTTACTGTCGCAAATTTTAAGTGCGCCAGGGATTGCCTTTTCTATAGTAAATTATTCAAAAAATAATTTTATACTGTCGCAAATTTTAATTACGCCAGGGATTGCCTTTTCTATAGTAAATTATTCAAAAAATAATTTTTTACTGTCGCAAATTTTAACTACGCCAAGGATTGCCTTTTCTATAGTAAATTATTCAAAAAATAATTTTCTACTGTCGCAAATTTTAAGTGCGCCAGGGATTGCCTTTTCTATAGTAAATTATTCAAAAAATAATTTTCAACCGTCGCAAATTTTAATTACGCCAGGGATTGCCTTTTCTATAGTAAATTATTCAAAAAATAATTTTTTACTCTCGCAAATTTCAATTTCGCCAGGTAAATTTTTCACAAATTAATTTTTGACTGTCGCAAATTTTAAATAAGCCAGGGATTGCCTTTTCTATAGTAAATTTTTCAAAAAATAATTTTATACTGTCGCAAATTTTAATTACGCCAGGGATTGCCTTTTCTATAGTAAATTATTCAAAAAATAATTTTTTAATGTCGCAAATTTTAAATACGCCAGGGATTGCCTTTTCTAAAGTAAATTATTCAAAAAATAATTTTTTACTGTCGCAAATTTTAAATACGCCAGGGATTGCCTTTTCTATAGTAAATTATTCAAAAAATAATTTTCTACTGTCGCAAATTTTAATTACGCCAGGGATTGCCTTTTCTATAGTAAATTATTGAAAAAATAATTTTTTACTGTCGCAAATTTTAAATACGCCAGGGATTGCCTTTTCTGTAGTAAATTTTTCAAAAAATAATTTTATACTGTCGCAAATTTTGATTACGCCAGGGATTGCCTTTTCTATAGTAAATTTTGCAAAAAATAATTTTCTACTGTCGCAAATTTTAATTGCGCCAGGGATTGCCTTTTCTATAGTATATTATTCAAAAAATAGTTTTCTACTGTCGCAAATTTTAATTACGCCAGGGATTGCCTTTTCTATAGTAAATTATTCAAAAAATAATTTTTTACTGTCGCAAATTTTAAGTGCGCCAGGGATTGCCTTTTCTATAGTAAATTATTCAAAAAATAATTTTATACTTTCGCAAATTTTAATTACGCCAGGGATTGCCTTTTCTATAGTAAATTATTCAAAAAATAATCTTTTATTGTCGCAAATTTTAACTGCGCCAGGGATTGCCTTTTCTATAGTAAATTATTCAAAAAATAATTTTCTACTGTCGCAAATTTTAAGTGCGCCAGGGATTGCCTTTTCTATAGTAAATTATTCAAAAAATAATTTTCAACTGTCGCAAATTTTAATTACGCCAGGGATTGCCTTTTCTATAGTAAATTATTCAAAAAATAATTTTTTACTCTCGCAAATTTCAATTTCGCCAGGTAAATTTTTCAAAAACTAATTTTTTACTGTCGCAAATTTTAATTACGCCAGGGATTGCCTTTTCTATAGTAAATTATTCAAAAAATAATTTTACACTGTCGCAAATTTTAATTACGCCAGGGATTGCCTTTTCTATAGTAAATTATTCAAAAAATAATTTTTTACTTTCGCAAATTTTAAGTTCGCCAGGGATTGCCTTTTCTATAGTAAATTATTCAAAAAATAATTTTCAACTGTCGCAAATTTTAATTACGCCAGGGATTGCCTTTTCTATAGTAAATTATTCAAAAAATAATTTTTTACTATCTCAAATTTTAATTGCGCCAGGGATTGCCTTTTCTATAGTAAATTATTCAAAAAATAATTTTTTACTGTCGCAAATTTTAATTGCGCCAGGGATTGCCTTTTCTACAGTAAATTTTTCAAAATATTAATTTTTTACTGTCGAAAATTTTAATTACGCCAGGGATTGCCTTTTCTATAGTAAATTTTGCAAAAAATAATTTTTTACTGTCGCAAATTTTAATTACCCCAGGGATTGCCTTTTCTACAGTAAATTTTTCAAAAAATATTTTTTTACTGTCACAAATTTTAATTGCGCCAGGGATTGCCTTTTCTACAGTAAATTTTTCAAAAACTAATTTTTTACTGTCGCAAATTTTAATTACGCCAGGGATTGCCTTTTCTATAGTAAATTTTTCAAAAATTTATTTTTTACTCTCGCAAATTTCAATTTCGCCAAGTAAATTTTTCACAAATTAATTTTTTACTGTAGCAAATTTTAAATACGCCAGGGATTGCCTTTTCTATAGTAAATTATTCAAAAAATAATTTTCTACTGTCGCAAATTTTAATTACGCCAGGGATTGCCTTTTCTATAGTAAATTATTCAAAAAATAATTTTTTACTGTCGCAAATTTTAAATACGCCAGGGATTACCTTTTCTATAGTAAATTATTCAAAAAATAATTTTTTACTGTCGCAAATTTTAATTGCGCCAGGGATTGCCTTTTCTATAGTAAATTATTCAAAAAATAATATTCTACTGTCGCAAATTTTAATTACGCCAGGGATTGCCTTTTCTATAGTAAATTATTCAAAAAATAATTTTTTACTGTCGCAAATTTCAAATCCGCCAGGGATTGCCTTTTCTATAGTAAATTATTCAAAAAATAATTTTTTACTGTCGCAAATTTTAATTGCGCCAGGGATTGCCTTTTCTACAGTAAATTTTTCAAAAATTAATTTTATACTGTCGCAAATTTTAAATACGCCGGGGATTGCCTTTTCTATAGTAAATTTTGCAAAAAAATAATTTTTTACTGTCGCAAATTCTAATTGCGCCAGGGATTAACTTTTCTATAGTAAATTTTTCAAAAAATAATTTTCTACTGTCGCAAATTTTAATTACGCCAGGGATTGCCTTTTCTATAGTAAATTATTCAAAAAATAATTTGTTACTGTCGCAAATTTTAAATACGCCAGGGATTACCTTTTCTATAGTAAATTATTCAAAAAATAATTTTTTACTGTCGCAAATTTTAATTGCGCCAGGGATTGCCTTTTCTATAGTAAGTTATTCAAAAAATAATTTTCTACTGTCGCAAATTTTAATTGCGCCAGGGATTGCCTTTTCTATAGTAAATAATTCAAAAAATAATTTTTTACTGTCGCAAATTTCAAATCCGCCAGGGATTGCCTTTTCTATAGTAAATTATTCAAAAAATAATTTTCTACTGTCGCAAATTTTAATTACGCCAGGGATTGCCTTTTCTATAGTAAATTATTCAAAAAATAATTTTTTACTCTCGCAAATTTTAATTGCGCCAGGGATTGCCTTTTCTATAGTAATTTATTCAAAAAATAATTTTTTACTGTCGTAAATTTTAATTACGCCAGGGATTGCCTTTTCTATAGTAAATTATTCAAAAAATAATTTTTTACTCTCGCAAATTTCAATTTCGCCAGGTAAATTTTTCACAAATTAATTTTTTATTGTCGCAAATTTTAAATACGCCAGGGATTGCCTTTTCTATAGTAAATTATTCAAAAAATAATTTTTTACTGTCGCAAATTTTAATTGCGCCAGGGATTGCCTTTTCTATAGTAAATTATTCAAAAAATAATTTTCTACTGTCGCAAATTTTAATTACGCCAGGGATTGCCTTTTCTATAGTAAATAATTCAAAAAATAATTTTTTACTGTCGCAAATTTCAAATCCGCCAAGGATTGCCTTTTCTATAGTAAATTATTCAAAAAATAATTTTCTACTGTCGCAAATTTTAATTACGCCAGGGATTGCCTTTTCTATAGTAAATTATTCAAAAAATATTTTTTTACTGTCGCAAATTTTAATTGCGCCAGGGATTGCCTTTTCTATGGTAAATTATTCAAAAAATAATTTTCTACTGTCGCAAATTTTAATTACGCCAGGGATTGCCTTTTCTATAGTAAATAATTCAAAAAATAATTTTTTACTGTCGCAAATTTCAAATCCGCCAGGGATTGCCTTTTCTATAGTAAATTATTCAAAAAATAATTTTCTACTGTCGCAAATTTTAATTACGCCAGGTATTGCCTTTTCTATAGTAAATTATTCAAAAAATAATTTTTTACTGTCGCAAATTTTAATTGCGCCAGGGATTGCCTTTTCTATAGTAAATTATTCAAAAAATAATTGTTTACTCTCGTAAATTTTAATTACGCCAGGGATTGCCTTTTCTATAGTAAATTATTCAAAAAATAATTTGTTACTGTCGCAAATTTTAAATACGCCAGGGATTGCCTTTTCTATAGTAAATTATTCAAAAAATAATTTTTTACTGTCGCAAATTTTAATTGCGCCAGGGATTGCCTTTTCTATAGTAAATTATTCAAAAAATAATTTTCTACTGTCGCAAATTTTAATTACGCCAGGGATTGCCTTTTCTATAGTAAATAATTCAAAAAATAATTTTTTACTGTCGCAAATTTCAAATCCGCCAGGGATTGCCTTTTCTATAGTAAATTATTCAAAAAATAATTTTCTACTGTCGCAAATTTTAAATACGCCAGGGATTGCCTTTTCTATAGTAAATTATTCAAAAAATAATTTTCTACTGTCGCAAATTTTAATTACGCCAGGGATTGCCTTTTCTATAGTAAATTATTCAAAAAATAATTTTTTACTGTCGCAAAATTTAAATACGCCAGGGATTGCCATTTCTATAGTAAATTATTCAAAAAATAATTTTTACTGTCGCAAATTTCAAATCCGCCAGGGATAGCCTTTTCTATAGTAAATTATTCAAAAAATAATTTTCTACTGTCGCAAATTTTAATTACGCCAGGGATTGCCTTTTCTATAGTAAATTATTCAAAAAATAATTTTTTACTGTCGCAAATTTTAAGTGCGCCAGGGATTGCCTTTTCTATAGTAAATTATTCAAAAAATAATTTTATACTGTCGCAAATTTTAATTACGCCAGGGATTGCCTTTTCTATAGTAAATTATTCAAAAAATAATTTTCTATTGTCGCAAATTTTTTTTAATTGCGCCAGGGATTGCCTTTTCTATAGTAAATTATTCAAAAAATAATTTTCTACTGTCGCAAATTTTAATTACGCCAGGGATTGCCTTTTCTATAGTAAATTATTCAAAAAATAATTTTTTACTGTCGCAAATTTTAAGTGCGCCAGGGATTGCCTTTTCTATAGTAAATTATTCAAAAAATAATTTTATACTGTCGCAAATTTTAATTACGACAGGGATTGCCTTTTCTATAGTAAATTATTCAAAAAATAATTTTTTACTGTCGCAAATTTTAATTGCGCCAGGGATTGCCTTTTCTATAGTAAATTATTCAAAAAATAATTTTCTACTGTCGCAAATTTTAATTACGCCAGGGATTGCCTTTTCTATAGTAAATTATTCAAAAAATAATTTTTTATTGTCGCAAATTTTAAGTGCGCCAGGGATTGCCTTTTCTATAGTAATTTATTCAAAAAATAATTTTTTACTGTCGCAAATTTTAATTGCGCCAGGGATTGCCTTTTCTACAGTAAATTATTCAAAAAATAATTTTTTACTGTCGCAAATTTTAATTGCGCCAGGATTGCCTTTTCTACAGTAAATTATGCAAAAAAATAATTTTCTACTGTCGCAAATTTCAATTGCGCCAGGGATTGCCTTTTCTATAGTAAATTTATTCAAAAAATAATTTTCTACTGTCGCAAATTTTAATTACGCCAGGTATTGCCTTTTCTATAGTAAATTATTCAAAAAATAATTTTTTACTGTCGCAAATTTTAATTGCGCCAGGGATTGCCTTTTCTATAGTAAATTATTAAAAAATAATTGTTTACCTCTCGTAAATTTTAATTACGCCAGGGATTGCCTTTTCTATAGTAAATTATTCAAAAAAATAATTTGTTACTGTCGCAAATTTTAAATACGCCAGGGATTGCCTTTTCTATAGTAAATTATTCAAAAAATAATTTTTTACTGTCGCAAATTTTAATTGCGCCAGGGATTGCCTTTTCTATAGTAAATTATTCAAAAAATAATTTTCTACTGTCGCAAATTTTAATTACGCCAGGGAATGCCTTTTCTATAGTAAATAATTCAAAAAATAATTTTTTACTGTCGCAAATTTCAAATCCGCCAGGGATTGCCTTTTCTATAGTAAATTATTCAAAAAATAATTTTCTACTGTCGCAAATTTTAAATACGCCAGGGATTGCCTTTTCTATAGTAAATTATTCAAAAAATAATTTTCTACTGTCGCAAATTTTAATTACGCCAGGGATTGCCTTTTCTATAGTAAATTATTCAAAAAATAATTTTTTACTGTCGCAAAATTTAAATACGCCAGGGGATTGCCATTTCTATAGTAAATTATTCAAAAAATAATTTTTACTGTCGCAAATTTCAAATCCGCCAGGGATAGCCTTTTCTATAGTAAATTATTCAAAAAATAATTTTCTACTGTCGCAAATTTTAATTACGCCAGGGATTGCCTTTTCTATAGTAAATTATTCAAAAAATAATTTTTTACTGTCGCAAATTTTAAGTGCGCCAGGGATTGCCTTTTCTATAGTAAATTATTCAAAAAATAATTTTATACTGTCGCAAATTTTAATTACGCCAGGGATTGCCTTTTCTATAGTAAATTATTCAAAAAAATAATTTTCTATTGTCGCAAATTTTAATTGCGCCAGGGATTGCCTTTTCTATAGTAAATTATTCAAAAAATAATTTTCTACTGTCGCAAATTTTAATTACGCCAGGGATTGCCTTTTTCTATAGTAAATTATTCAAAAAATAATATTTTACTGTCGCAAATTTTAAGTGCGCCAGGGATTGCCTTTTCTATAGTAAATTATTCAAAAAATAATTTTATACTGTCGCAAATTTTTAATTACGACAGGGATTGCCTTTTCTATAGTAAATTATTCAAAAAAATAATTTTTACTGTCGCCAAATTTTAATTGCGCCAGGGATTGCCTTTTCTATAGTAAATTATTCAAAAAATAATTTTCTACTGTCGCAAATTTTAATTACGCCAAGGGATTGCCTTTTCTATAGTAAATTATTAAAAAAATAATTTTTTACTGTCGCAAATTTCAATTGCGCCAGGGATTGCCTTTTCTACAGTAAATTTTTCAAAAATTAATTTTATACTGTCGCAAATTTTAAATACGCCAGGGATTGCCTTTTCTATAGTAAATTTTGCAAAAAATAATTTTTTACTGTCGCAAATTTTAAATTGCGCCCAGGGATTGCCTTTTCTATAGTAAATTATTCAAAAAATAATTTTCTAACTGTCGCAAATTTTTAATTACGCCAGGGATTGCCTTTTCTATAGTAAATTTCTCACAAATTAATTTCTTACTGTCGCAAATTTTAAATACGCCAGGGATTGCCTTTTCTATAGTAAATTATTCATAAAATAATTTTTTACTGTCGCAAATTTTAATTGCGCCAGGGAATGCCTTTTCTATAGTAAATTATTCAAAAAATAATTTTCTACTGTCAGCAAATTTTAATTACGCCAGGGATTGCCTTTTCTATAGTAAATTATTCAAAAAATAATTTTTTATTGTCGCAAACTTTAAATATCCCAGGGATTGCCTTTTCTATAGTAAATTTCTCACAAATTAATTTCTTACTGTCGCAAATTTTAAATACGCAGGGATTGCCTTTTCTATAGTAAATTATTCAAAAAATAATTTTCTACTGTCGCAAATTTTAATTGCGCCAGGGATTGCCTTTTCTATAGTAAATTATTCAAAAAATAATTTTCTACTGTCGCAAATTTTAATTACGCCAGAGATTGCCTTTTCTATAGTAAATTATTCAAAAAATAATTTTTTACTGTCGCAAATTTTAAGTGCGCCAGGGATTGCCTTTTTCTATAGTAAATTATTCAAAAAATAATTTTTTACTGTCGCAAATTTAAGTGCGCCAGTGATTGCCTTTTCTATAGTAAATTATTCAAAAAATAATTTTCAACTGTCGCAAATTTTAATTACGCCAGGGATTGCCTTTTCTATAGTAAATTAATCAAAAAATAATTTTCTACTGTCGCAAATTTTAATTACGCCAGGGATTGCCTTTTCTATAGTAAATTTTTCAAAAAATAATTTTTTACTGTCGCAAATTTTAATTACGCCAGGGATTGCCTTTTCTATAGTAAATTATTCAAAAAATAATTTTATACTGTCGCAAATTTTAATTACGCCAGGGATTGCATTTCTATAGTAAATTATTCAAAAAATAATTTTATACTGTCGCAAATTTTAATTACGCCAGGGATTGCCTTTTCTATAGTAAATTATTCAAAAAATAATTTTCTACTGTCGAAAATTTTAATTGCACCAGGGATTGCCTTTTCTATAGTAAATTATTCAAAAAATAATTTTTTACTGTCGCAAATTTTAAGTGCGCCAGGGATTGCATTTCTATAGTAAATTATTCAAAAAATAATTTTTTACTGTCGTAAATTGTAATTGCGCCAGGGATTACCTTTTCTATAGTAAATTTTTCAATAAAATAATTTTTTACTGTCGCAAATTTTAATTGCGCCAGGGATTGCCTTTCCTATAGTAAATTATCCAAAAAATAATTTTCTACTGTCGCAAATTTTAATTGCGCCAGGGATTGCCTTTTCTATAGTAAATTATTCAAAAAATAATTTTCAACTGTCGCAAATTTTAATTACGCCAGGGATTGCCTTTTCTATAGTAAATTATTCAAAAAATAATTTTTTACTCTCGCAAATTTCAATTTCGCCAGGTAAATTTTTCACAAATTAATTTTTTACTGTCGCAAATTTTAAATACGCCAGGGATTGCCTTTTCTATAGTAAATTATTCAAAAAATAATTTTTTACTGTCGCAAATTTTAAATATCCCAGGGATTGCGTTTTCTATATTAAATTTCTCACAAATTAATTTCTTACTGTTGCAAATTTTAAATACGCCAGGGATTGCCTTTTCTATAGTAAATTATGCAAAAAATAATTTTCTACTGTCGCAAATTTTAATTACGCCAGGGATTGCCTTTTCTATAGTAAATTATTCGAAAAATAATTTTTTACTGTCGCAAATTTTAATTGCGCCAGGGATTGCCTTTTCTATAGTAAATTATTCAAAAAATAATTTTTTACTGTCGAAAACTTTAATTGCGCCAGGGATTGCCTTTTCTATAGTAAATTATTCAAAAAATAATTTTCTCCTGTCGCAAATTTTAATTGCGCCAGGGATTGCCTTTTCTATAGTAAATTATTCAAAAAATAATTTTCTACTGTCGCAAATTTTAATTACACCAGGGATTGCCTTTTCTATAGTAAATGATTCAAAAAATAATTTTATACTGTCGCAAATTTTAATTACGCCAGGGATTGCCTTTTCTATAGTACATTTTGCAAAAAATAATTTTTTACTGTCGCAAATTTTAATTGCGCCAGGGATTGCCTTTTCTACAGTAAATTACTCAAAAAATAATTTTTTACTGTCGCAAATTTTAAATACGCCAGGGATTGCTTTTTCTATAGTAAATTTTGCAAAAAAATAATTTTTTACAGTCGCAAATTTTAAATATCCCAGGGATTGCCTTTTCTATAGTAAATTTCTCACAAATTAATTTCTTACTGTCGCAAATTTTAAATACGCCAGGGATTGCCTTTTCTATAGTAAATTATTCAAAAAATAATTTTCAACTGTCGCAAATTTTAATTACGCCAGGGATTGCCTTTTCTATAGTAAATTATTCAAAAAATAATTTTTTACTGTCGCAAATTTTAATTGCACCAGGGATTGCCTTTTCTATAGTAAATTATTCAAAAAATAATTTTTTACTGTCGCAAATTTTAATTGCGCCAGGGATTGCCTTTACTATAGTAAATTATTCAAAAAATAATTTTTTACTGTCGCAAATTTTAATTACGCCAGGGATTGCCTTTTCTATAGTAAATTATTCAAAAATAATTTTTTACTGTCGCAAATTTCAAATCCGCCAGGGATTGCCTTTTCTACAGTAAATTTTGCAAAAAAATAATTTTTTACTGTCGCAAATTTTAATTGCGCCAGGGATTGCTTTTCTATAGTAAATTATTCAAAAAATAATTTTCTACTGTCGCAAATTTTAATTACGCCAGGGATTGCCTTTTCTATAGTAAATTATTCAAAAAATAATTTTTTACTGTCGCAAATTTTAAGTGCGCCAGGATTGCCTTTTCTATAATAAATTATTCAAAAAATAATTTTATACTGTCGCAAATTTTAATTACGCCAGGGATTGCCTTTTCTATAGTAAATTATTCAAAAAATAATTTTCTACTGTCGCAAATTTTAATTGCGCCAGGGATTGCCTTTTCTATAGTAAATTATTCAAAAAATAATTTTCTACTGTCGCAAATTTTAATTACGACAGGAATTGCCTTTTCTATAGTAAATTATTCAAAAAATAATTTTTTACTGTCGCAAATTTTAAGTGCGCCAGGGATTGCCTTTTCTATAGTAAATTATTCAAAAAATAATTTTCCTACTGTCGCAAATTTTAATTACGCCAGGGATTGCCTTTTCTATAGTAAATTTTGCAAAAAATTATTTTTTACTGTCGCAAATTTTAAATACGCCAGGGATTGCCGTTTCTATAGTAAATTTATTCAAAAAATAATTTTCAACTGTCGCAAATTGTAATTGCGCCAGGGATTACCTTTTCTATAGTAAATTTTTCAAAAAATAATTTTTTACTGTCGCAAATTTTAATTGCGCCAGGGATTGCCTTTTCTATAGTAAATTTTTCAAAAACTAATTTTTTACTGTCGCAAATTTTAATTACGCCAGGGATTGTCTTTTCTATAGTAAAATTATTCAAAAAATAATTTTATACTGTCGCAAATTTTAATTTCGCCAGGGATTGCCTTTTCTATAGTAAATTATTCAAAAAATAATTTTTTACTGTCGCAAATTTTAATTGCGCCAGGGATTGCCTTTCTATAGTAAATTATTCAAAAAATAATTTTCTACTGTCGCAAATTTTAATTACGCCAGGGATTGCCTTTTCTATAGTAAATTATTCAAAAAATAATTTTTTACTGTCGCAAATTTTAAGTGCGCCAGGAATTGCCTTTTCTATAGTAAATTGTTCAAAAAATAATTTATACTGTCGCAAATTTTAATTACACCAGGAATTGCCTTTTCTATAGTAAATTATTCAAAAAATAATTTTCTACTGTCGCAAATTTTAATTACGCCAGGTATTGCCTTTTCTATAGTAAATTATTGAAAAAATAATTTTTTACTTGTCGCAAATTTCAATTGCGCCAGGTAAATTTTTCACAAATTAATTTTTTACTGTCTCAAATTTTAAATACGCCAGGGATTTCCTTTTCTATAGTAAATTACTCAAAAAATAATTTTTACTGTCGCAAATTTTAATATCCCAGGGATTGCCTTTTCTATAGTAAATTTCTCCCAAATTAATTTCTTACTGTCGCAAATTTTAATACGCCAGGGATTGCCTTTTCTATAGTAAATTATTCAAAAAATAATTTTTTACTGTCGCAAATTTTAATTACGCCAGGGATTGCCTTTTCTATAGTAAATTATTCAAAAAATAATTTTTTACTGTCGCAAATTTTAATTACGCCAGGGATTGCCTTTTCTATAGTAAATTATTCAAAAAATAATTTTTTACTGTCGCAAATTTTAAGTGCGCCAGGGATTGCCTTTTCTATAGTAAATTATTCAAAAAATAATTTTATACTGTCGCAAATTTTAATTACGCCAGTGATTGCCTTTTCTATAGTAAATTATTCAAAAAAATAATTTTCTACTGTCGCAAATTTTAATTGCGCCAGGGATTGCCTTTTCTATAGTGAATTATTCAAAAAATAATTTTCTACTGTCGCAAATTTTAATTACGCCAGGGATTGCCTTTTCTATAGTAAATTTTGCAAAAAATAATTTTTTACTGTCGCAAATTTTAAATACGCCAGGATTGCCTTTTCTATAGTAAATTATTCAAAAAATAATTTTCAACTGTCGCAAATTGTAATAGCGCCAGGGATTACCTTTTCTATAATAAATTTTTCAAAAATAATTTTTTACTGTCGCAAATTTTAATTGCGCAGGGATTGCCTTTTCTATAGTAAATTTTTCAAAAACTAATTTTTTACTGTCGCAAATTTTAATTACGCCAGGGATTGCCTTTTCTATAGTAAATTATTCAAAAAATAATTTTATACTGTCGCAAATTTTAATTACGCCAGGGATTGCCTTTTCTATAGTAAATTATTCAAAAAATAATTTTTTACTGTCGCAAATTTTAATTGCGTCAGGGATTGCCTTTTCTATAGTAAATTATTCAAAAAATAATTTTCTACTGTCGCAAATTTTAATTACGCCAGGGGATTGCCTTTTCTACAGTAAATTTTTCAAAAAATAATTTTTTACTGTCGCAAATTGTAATTGCGCCAGGGATTATCTTTCTATAGTAAATTTTTCAAAAAATAATTTTTTACTGTCGCAAATTTTAATTACGCCAGGATTGCTGCCTTTTCTATAGTAAATCTATTCAACCAAAATCAATTTTCTCAATGTCGCAAATTTTAATTACCCAGGGATTGCCTTTTCTATAGTAAATGATCAAAAAATAATTTTATACTGAATCTTAATTACGCCAGGGATTGCCTTTCTATAGTAAATTTTGCAAAAAATAATTTTTTACTGTCGCAAATTTTTAATTGCCCCAGGGATTGCCTTTCTACAGTAAATTATTCAAAAAATAATTTTTTACTGTCGCCAAATTTTAAATACGCCAGGATGGCTTTCTATAGTAAATTTTGCAAAAAAATAATTTTTTACAGTCGCAAATTTTAAATATCCCAGGGATTGCTTTTCTATAGTAAATTTCTCACAAATTAATTTCTTACTGTCGTCGCAAATTTTAAATACGCCAGGGATTGCCTTTTCTATAGTAAATTATTCAAAAAATAATTTTTTACTGTCGCAAATTTTAAGTGCGCCAGGGATTGCCTTTTCTATAGTAAATTATTCAAAAAATAATTTTCAACTGTCGCAAATTTTAATTACGCCAGGGATTGCCTTTTCTATAGTAAATTATTCAAAAAATAATTTTTTACTGTCGCAAATTTTAATTACGCCAGGGATTGCCTTTTCTATAGTAAATTATTCAAAAAATATTTTTTACTGTCGCAAATTTTAATTGCGCCAGGGATTGCCTTTTCTATAGTAAATTATTCAAAAAATAATTTTTTACTGTCGCAAATTTTAATTACGCCAGGGATTGCCTTTTCTATAGTAAATTATTCAAAAAGTAATATTTTACTGTCGCAAATTTCAAATCCGCCAGGGATTGCCTTTTCTACAGTAAATTTTGCAAAAAATAATTTTTTACTGTCGCAAATTTAATTGCGCCAGGGATTGCCTTTTCTACAGTAAATTATTCAAAAAATAATTTTTTACTGTCGCAAATTTTAATTGCGCCAGGGATTGCCTTTTCTATAGTAAATTATTCAAAAAATAATTTTTTAACTGTCGCAAATTTTAAATATCCCAGGGATTGCCTTTTCTATAGTAAATTTCTCACAAATTAATTTCTTACTGTCGCAAATTTTAAATACGCCAGGGATTGCCTTTTCTATAGTAAGTTATTCAAAAAATAATTTTCTACTGTCGCAATTTTTAATTACGCCAGGGATTGCCTTTTCTATAGTAAATTATTCAAAAAATAATTTTTTACTGTCGCAAATTTTAAATACGCCAGGGTTTGCCTTTTCTATGGTAAATTTTGCAAAAAAATAATTTTTTACTGTCGCAAATTTTAAATATCCCAGGGATTGCCTTTTCTATAGTCAATTTCTCACAAATTAATTTTTTACTGTCGCAAATTTAAAATACGCCAGGGATTGCCTTTTCTATAGTAAATTATTCAAAAAATAATTTTCTACTGTCGCAAATTTTAATTACGCCAGGGATTGCCTTTTCTATAGTAAATTATTCAAAAAATAATTTTCTACTGTCGCAAATTTTAATTACGCCAGGGATTGCCTTTTCTATAGTAAATTATTCAAAAAATAATTATTTAATATCGCAAGTTTTAATTGCGCCAGGGATTGCCTTTTCTACAGTAAATTTTGCAAAAAATAATTTTTTACTGTCGCAAATTTTAATTGCGCCAGGGATTGCCTTTTCTATAGTAAACTTTTCAAAAAATAATTTTCTACTGTCGCAAATTTTAATTGCGCCAGGGATTGCCTTTCTACAGTAAATTTTTCAAAAAATAATTTTTTACTGTCGCAAATTTTAATTGCGCCAGGGATTGCCTTTCTACAGTAAATTTTTCAAAAAATAATTTTTTACTGTCGCAAATTGTAATTGCGCCAGGGATTAACTTTTCTATAGTAAATTTTTCAAAAAATAATTTTTTACTGTCGCAAATTTTAATTACGCCAGGGATTGCCTTTTCTATAGTAAATTATTCAAAAAATAATTTTCTACTGTCGCAAATTTTAATTACGCCAGGGATTGCCTTTTCTATAGTAAATGATTCAAAAAATAATTTTATACTGTCGCAAATTTTAAC
>CAWVNZ010000296.1:0-68881 GCA_963930735.1 Dioctria linearis
AAAATCAAGCAACTGGATCTCCTTTAGCGTAGCGCGCCCGGTATGAGGCAGACGAAGAAATTCTTCAACCCCTCTCATTTCCAGACGCCCCAACTTATTGGACTTAGCACACAGTTGCTCAGACTATCTGCTAACGCAGTCATTGGTCATGGCCCCTTCCGACACTTCCTGCAGAAGATAAGTAAATCCATCAGTGAGCTGTGAGCAGTGGACTATGCGAAGGGGAAGATGAAACCTCGATGCACGTCATATGTCAGTGCCCAGCAGTTGCAGGTCTAAGGCTGCAAATCACTGGAAGAACACTTTTATCTCCAGATAATGTCACCAATCTAACTCCAAAAGCTATAATCGAGCTCGTTAAAAGACTCGATTTTGCATAACCACTTCAGGGGAAGGCACATCGTCCGCAAGGTCCTGGAGGCCTAGTCGCCCCCACTCTTAACATTAAAATTAAAGCTTGTAACTGCCTCCATGGCATTCTTATTTGTAAGTACTCTACTTATCTTTTAACACGTTAAACAAATCTAATAAGCCGGACACAATCTTGCTGTGCTCATTATCCATTTGGAGATAGTTCGTCCTCAAAATGTTTCACTCTGAAGAAGCGGATATTATTACAATAGCCCTAATAAACCTTAGTTAACAACACCAACTTCGGAGCACTTCAATCAACTACTCTTATGGAATGACCATGATTCGTTCTACTCCAATCCATAACTTGCGATATCCTTAGTACCAACCTGTTAACTCGGTGACTGAACTTAACGCGATGGTGGGTAGTAGTGCACCATCTGTATCGCACATCGTTTTGTTGTCATGTTTTTCTGAAAACGTGGTGACTTCGTATTCTACACCAAAAAATCACTTTCACAAGGAGCACATACCAATTTGGAAGCGTAAATACCATCAAACTTAAAAATTTTTTGGGACATGCGACTTTATCAAGATTATCGGCGCTGAAGCGTACCATATTTTAAATCAAAAATATTTTTCTTAATATTTTTTGGCACTTTCAGCATTTTCATCCGACACTCAATTTTTCACATTTGTATAAATTATAACAATGAGAACTGACCAAATATCAGCTAAAGAAACACAGCAATAAAAAAACTCACCATAAAGAAAGCACTTTGCTGTTCAAGAATCGACACATGACATATTGCATCAGTTTATAATCAAGTGCTCTGATTGGCTATTAACGCAGAACCTTTTACGGATGCGTTCACAATTAAAATTTAAGACGATTCAAAGAGAAACGAAAAAATAAAAATAAAAAACTGACATAAAACGTATTGCAATATCAACGATGTAGCTGCGTTAGTGCATGTTGATATGAGTATCTAGTTGGTCACATTGGCGCTTTGTATATTGGTACGAGCGTGGCCTTAATTCGTTATTTAAAACACAATATCTCAGATATAATTCAAAAGTTCTTTCTTTATTTAACTTTACCGTTTACTCTCACAAATTCACAAATAATTATCAAACCAACTCTTTATAATTATCGCTAGTACTGTACTTATAATTATCACAATCCTAATAGTTTACTACGTTCACTTCACTGTCTGAAATAAGACTCACCTCCTGGAAATCAAATCAGAAATCAAATCAGAGACTTTCTTGCGCATTTAAAAATATATTGTCCTTAATGTATGGTCCTAACTTCCTTGTTAGGATTTGTGGCAGGGTAGATTTTACACTCAGGCTTTTTATTTTGGCCTTGATTTCACAATTGTCTTTTTTTTGTCTTCTTTTGTTACATATATTGAATTAAAACTTTTATGTTTGCTTTGTTTTTTGTTCGTTATTACAGCTTCGCGCGCGACACTAAGCTGTGCACCTTTTCACCTCCTGGATGGGAGCAGCGCCGTATTTATACTCTACGAATTATCCTAGAACCTTCCTGAACATTCCATTCTCCAAACCCAGTTTACTAGGATGTCACTAACCTAAAGTTGTTTCCATTTCCAATAGATGTCTCTTGTATCACTTTGTGGCGCGTAACAATATATACAAAGCAGATCGTAAATATCCTTTCAGTCGTAGCGCTCAGGCATTATTCGATTTACGCAGTTTTTCAATTTGCGCAGAATGCGCTGGACCGAATTAATTACATAAGTTTAGGACTTACCGTATATAGCAGAGATGTAATTTTATGTTAGTTAGTTCATTTAAAACAAAACACTAAAAAAATATATAAAGATGTCTTTCGAAAAATTAGACCGTGTGTGGTAAGATCAAAACTTATAAGCTAACCGGGAAATAAATGTCGCACGAAAGGTCTACTATTTTTTTTTGGTCTTTGAAGAAATATTTAATTTTTATTTTTGAAAAACTTATGCTACTTTCACGGAGATTATTCAGACATTACCTATATTCGCCTTTAACAAAAAGAAAAAGAACATGAGAACATGAGCATATTCTTCTGTAAAAAAGGCACATTCTATTTTGTGCAAGTTACTTTCTAAAAAGCTAATGCGTCTTTTTCAGAAAAGTTTCGATAAATTTTACAAAATGAAATCAGCTTTCTTTTTGTGTATTTACCAAAAATTAGAAGGTATTTTTATTAAGTGTTAAGAGAAAATAATTGTACTACAAGCAGATATTATGGCACCTAATTTTGAATTTAAAAGAAAAACAAAAATGATTTTTTAGTTACTCCTGAAGGGTTCTCTGTATTCAATTAAAATATAAGTAATGCCAAAGCTTAAGTATAATGGATCTTTAGGTCGGGTCGTATGATCCAAAAAGAGGATTTTTGTTTTAAATTTATAAGGAGCTTACAATCTGAAGAACTTGAAATGTTGGTGGATAATATTGATAATAGTAACAACACAAAATTAAGGATGAAAACCTCAAATCTATAATCAGAACAATAACTGCGTCATTAACAAAATAGTGATTCTGATAAATATCTGAGTTAAAATGGATGAAGATATTTCTGAACGTCAATTAAATTTGGACCGCCATTTCATGATAGAAAAATTGTGAATACGGCAAATTTTAAGGCTCAATTATTGCTTATTTAATGCCACTTCCGCGAATTTATTGCTGTGGTATTTTCTAAAAAAGATTCATGGATAGTTGAACTTTATTAAAACTTAGGACTACCGCTACTGAAAAAAAGTTAAATAGTATTGTCACAATGGTGTACACTACATAATATTTTAGGACTCAACTAGGGCTAATTTAATGCCTCTTCCTCGAAAGTAAAAAATTAATCGTGACCAAGAAAACATGAAAATAAAAATTTAAAAAAACGAAATGCTGCATTAAATTTGAGCATAGACTCTACGTTCATTTTAGTATTCTTTGTTTTTCAATAGCATTAAAATGTGTCATCAATAACAAATAATACTGGAAATGAATTGAATACTCCATACCTTTCCGGATTGATAGAGGGTAATAAGTCTTAATCCACAGAAATGTAAAGAAAATATTATTCATTTGGCTGTTTTTTATAGTATTATGGCTAATCTCCAACAAACCAACTAACAAATTATGAATGGTTAACCATTGCTGAGTGAAATAACTAAATTTGGACAGTTATGGTAAATACTAAATTGGTGCCCATCTTAGAATCTAGAGAAAACGGAAGTAAATACATTGAAATGCGTATTGTAATACAAGAAGAAGAAGATTCGTTTTTGAACGCTAATAAAGGCTTTTCGTTAGCTGTCAAATTTCAAATGAATTTGCATTAGATTTATGTGGAGGTAATTAATTAAATTTATTTTCTGCTTTTTCCCTTTACTTCATATTGGTATAGTTCGGGTCATAGTAATGACAACATTTTACTTAAAGCAATAAGGTAATTATTGCTGAGCTTGTAAATTATTAAAAAAAAACATAACCTTATTTCACACTTTGTTCGCATAAACTAAGAAAATGGGGCTCTAAGCTCTTATTTTTTTTCTAATTTTTTTCCATTTATGCTAAGTCGTTGTAGTCCAACCATATTCCGGATTTCCGAGGACAACATGAAGTATAAAGGATGACTCAAAACATCGACGATGGTATATAATGCACCAATCCAATTAGCTCGTACTGTTCAGGGAATAAATTAGAACTAATTAAGCAGTGAACGCTATTGTCACAATATTATTTAATCTATTTTCAGGAGTGGTGGCCCTAGCTTTTGATAAAGCTCTATTCTCCATGGATTTAAAAAAAAACCGATTAAATTAGCCCTAATTGAGCCCTAAATTTTGAAGTATTCGAAACTTTTCTACCATGAATTGCTGGTTCTTTCATTTTAGCTTGTTTTTTAAAACGGAATAACTTCTAAAATGTTCTAATTTTTTTTTCATTTCTGATTAATGCATACGAATGCTTGGAATTTTTTTCATTTTTAAGTTTTTTTTATTTCAAATCCAACTCAAATATGTTTCATTAGACATTATTTCACGAAGTCTAATCTTTCAGTAGATCAATATTAACCAAATGGGGGGTACAATCGGGAGTTTTTAGTTTACTATTGAGGAGAAGGCTACAATAATATGGAGGCGTGAAAGTTGTACTTCAAATTCAGAGCTACCCCAGGAGAATGGAACTTCACACTCTGCGATAAATAGAATTTGTAACAAAATATAAATTATTCCTAATAGTTTCGAAACTGAGGCAACTAAAGAGAAAAGGTTTAAAAATCGGAAAAGCTAGAATGTGTCAATAATAGATCCTATCTATCAATGCTATAAATATGAGCTAATGGAAATGGTAAACAGAAGAGTTTATCTTGATATTTTAAAACTAAATCACTGTCAATCAATTTCAAAAAAATAAAAAAATATTTTTGAATATTTGAAAGTGTTCTGTTCAAATAGAGTACGGAACTTAAGACAAAAATTACAAAAAAATATCTTTAATTAAAATTATGTTCCTACCATGGAAAAGAAAATTTTTTACTATAGTTTTAAGAACCATTAAATTTTGATTAAGCCTTATATAACTAATGGCAATTTTAAGTAGGTTATGGATACTATGTTTATACTGTTTTTTAAATAAAATACCGTAAATTAGTACGCTGACAGATTCATTGACCGACACAAAATTAAGATGCAACCAAGCAACTTAGATTATTGTCAAACAGATCAAATTTTTTCCTGAGAGCCCGAGTGAAATATTTTATGAAACCGGGAGCTTGGGGTTTGATTGCCGAAAAAATATAGTGAACGAAAGTAATTTATATGCAGAAGTTTTTAATTTTACACTATTTTGGAAAAAATTTTCAATTTTGTGTACCATATTTTCAACTTATTTGGGATTTGTGACCGCTCGGTGAATGGTCATTGGAAGTAGTTAAAATATCCAATCTAATTATTGTTTGTGATCTTTTCACTAACTAAAAAGCTTCCAAAATGATCAAAAGCTAAATTTACGTGTAAATATTTATGTAGACTGAAAGAGATTTTGAAATCGGTCTGAGTGACGTTGAAAATTTGGTTACATTTTATTCGAATTTCGTCTGGAAGCTAACTACAATATATATATGGAAGAGATTTCTCGTCTAACAGACTGAAATTTATTGAAAATAATGTCAATAAATTTGCAAAATTTATTTTAAGTGCATCCATCCATCATTGAACTTCTATGGTAGGCGATCAGAGATAACCATACTGATGAGATCTCTCTCATCGCTGGGTGGAAAAGTTCAATAATTTTTTTTTTTACAACATATATATTTTGATTGTATTGTAGGACTGATACTGCTATGTTTAGAGTGACAAATAAATATAACATAGTAAAGGGAACAGTTATTAATAAGTTGAAGGGCAAGCACAAGCAGCAAAGTTGGCGATATATATAATCGCGAGGAAAAAGCTTTCCGAATAGATTTTTCCTCTTGATTACAGAGATTAGGTAGCCAGATTTCCAAGATCAGAAAGCTGTAAACAAGTTCCATAATTCTATCAGCATAATGTTGTCAAACGGATTATTCTAAAATATTTTTTCATTCATCAAAAGCAACGAAAGCACCGGAAATATCCACCTATTTCGGGCATTTTCAAGAAACCCTAAAATATATGACTAGGATCTAAAGCAAAAGTGGATATTTAGTTTTTGTTTCTTGTTTTTTATTTTAAAGGCAGGGGGATGAGAGATCAAAACAACGGAGGGCAGAGCGGCCCATTGTACTTTCCTGTTAGAAGCCCTATCAACAAAAAGCTTCCTTCGTTTGTTTCAGGCTCTCCTTCCAGGCAGGATAGACACTCAGGGTTGTCAATAACTCCCATTCTTGTTAGATTAGCGTGAAGCGAGCTGTGGCCAGTGACGATGCCAACCAAAGTTCTACATTGTTTCCTTCCGAGCCCTATGAGAAAATCAGAGATATCCTTATTGGGCCCATCAAAAAACAGTTTTGTGCACCTGCAATTACTCAGGCTCTCCTATCTCTGCTGATTCATTTCATGAAGATCCGCTTTGATGAGAGACTCGATATTCTAGGTTGAAACGCCTACGGCGGGTTTCGGTCCGAGGAACGGAGAATCAGAGCCAGCCTTATATAAAAGGTCAGTCCTTTCATTCCCCATGATCGCCATGTGACCAGGAACCCACTGAAGGAACACCTTGTTGCGGATACTACAACTTATCCACAGACAACCTGCAGTCCCTCAATAACTTAGATGTTATCCGCGGGCCAGTCAAAGGCATCAAGGCTGCCTGACTATCAAAAAGGATAGCAATGTCCTTTTCCTTGATCTCCATATCAAGGGCTATTTTCGCTACCATTTGCTGGCGAAAATATTTAATTACGACAAGGCAAGTTTTGCCAACAGAATTAAAAAGTGCCCCTGTGTCAAATATGGAGAGCTAGTCCAAGATAATTCCAAATCATTTACATGTGGTGTGGATCAGTTACAGAAACAGTTTTACCACCTTTCCGTTAATCCCATTAGCTGTTTTAAAAATGAGAAATTTCACTTCTCGATCAAATCGCCGCGACCAGTAGTCTCATCGAGTAATGAATATTCGGAGAAAGTTGGAAATATTGCTTTACAAGCTGTGTTAGAAATTCTCAATAAAACTTTAAATGAAAATGCCTATAAGCTTGTACGTAAAATGAAAATGAGTTCATACTGAGTAGGGCATCACATTGAAAGAAATGCAAGCAAATATCTTCCAATAAACTTGTTTACACCTCAGAAAAACGCACAAGAAACTCCTTTTTACCTTGTAACAATTGACTCACTAAGATTTATTCTGAGAACTCCGGTAAGCAATCTATCTTACTGGTATTGTCTATTAATGGAAAGTTCAAACGATGAATGGGAATTTTCTGCTGATGAACAGCTATCACATAAGGACTTAAAATAAAACTATTTTTCGATGAAATTCTAGTAAATTGATTTCAGAACAAAATATCGAAAAAACAATAATCTTAATTTTAATCGAAATAAACGCATTAGTCAATGTGATCCTTTTTTTTTATATACCACTATCCAACAAACATTTTGTCCGGTTTTCGCATTTGCGAGAAATTCTCGAAGATAATTTTTCGCTTTTACAAATTTTTCTCGACATAACCGTCAGGTTCCGAGAATATTTCGTTTTTACGAAACTCCTCGAAATATTACAAATCTTTCAAAAGAATTATCAGTACATGATTTTTTCAGATTGTGCATAACAATGCAACCGGCCAAACGGCATTATTTTCAAGTATTCGACCGAAAAGAAGTGAATTGAGTGCTGAGAAATTAAAATTTGCATTTTGGGAAATGTTTCTCATAGTTTTCCCTAGTAACCATGACTCCAATGTCCTATCTTTGTCCAATATTTAGTGGACCGATGTACTTTATTTGTCCGATTATTTTGAATAATGGAAATTTTTGTCCGAAATACATAAGACAAACATTGGAAAAATCACTGATTTTCTCCCACGTGTCAAGCTCGAAGACGCGAACTAAGTTGTCCATCCTTTGTACGCTAAAAATCATACTTCAGATGGTGATGAAGCGTCATACTAATAAGTCGGCGTGTAATTCTTAGTGCCGTAATTAATTCAGTAAACAATTAGAATTTTTATTAGTATTCCTAGTCTTTATAGTGTTTTTTTTTAAATTATATTGTTTTCCTTTAATTGGCAGGTATAATTAATGTTTTATTTATTTTATATTGTAAGTAATACCAAAATATTTTTTTCTTATCTCTAAATGTGCATCGAAAAGTATTGATCTTTATCTATTTATATTTATCTATATATTTCAATGTCTGTATCTGAGTGGACGAATTATTGCCACCTTAGAATATATAGCAAACTGGAATGGTGATTTTCATTTGTATTTTGCGTACTGAATTCTGCTAAATATCGCTTGTTTGGAATTCATTGAGACAAGCATTGGATATAATGCAGATTCTTTTTAGTTTTGTCCAACCTTTGTCAGCTAAAAGTCCAAGCTTGAGCTTGATGGGTCAAATATTGGACATAATGCGGATTCTTCCCAACTTTGTCCACAATTTGTCCTCGAAAAATCCTAAGTTGAGACAAACATTGGATAAAATTCGGATTTGTATAAATTTTTATCAGTAACTTTGAGTGCTTGTTACCTGTGAATTTTTCATTCTTTAGCTACTACCGAAGAACCAATTCATCAATTCGGAAAAGTTTCCTTCCAACTGGACAGATTGAAGGCAGAAAATATCACGAGGCGTCCGGAATTGAACAATCGTAAGTGCATCGTGTACTATCACTTCAACGCCAGACCACATGTCTCTTTGCAGAGCCGATAAAAATTATTAACTCTAGGCTGAAATGTTTTGCCCCACCTGCCATATTGTTCCGATCTACCAGCTTTTGCGATATCTCAGAACTGACTAGGCAAGATTAATTAAAATTTACTATTATTACGGTTGATAACATAGTTTTCTAGTACAAAGAATAATGGACAAGCTAGTTTAGTTAAAATTGAATTTAAACACATAATGGAAAATATAAAATGTATATGTGAAATACAATATCAATGAAATTATAAGCTAAAATTACTGAAACTATATAACACGATCATTGCCAGGACCATCCACTCCAAAGGAAAGCATTTTTAAATCCTAGCTGTATCACACTGTGCCCACATCCTCTAAGCCATATCAGTCGAGCCCATATGCTGAGTATCAGCCCGTAAACTATTCCAGGCACGAATAGGTCGAGCAAATATGAAATGTTGAAACCTAGGTATTAATAAGTTAAAATGTCTGGCAGAGTTTAGAAATTCAAGTTGGTTGATACCGAGACTTTTTGAAGTGTATAATTTTATGAAGCGATTCACGAAGCGCACGTCTTAACTATTCCAACCTACGACAACCAAACAGATAGTTAACATACGGAGAAACATGATGAAATCTTTTTAGACCAAACACGAACCTCGTACAGTCATTGAATGCATAATAATAATTTCATTGAACAGACAGAATCTAAGTGAGGGAATATTAGACAGCTAGCTGTATGGTATGGTACAAGCAGAGGCTTTACTAGTATTGATCGAATGTTAAAAATGGTAAAATTGCAGAGGACAACCACAGCCGCCGAAGACAACCATAAACTTTTCCCAACGTATGATTAATCTGATCTCAACGTTTCATCCGGGAGTTGAGAGTAACCCCTACTCATCAGTACGGTTTGGTTCCTGCCTGCCGTATAGCCACAGTGTTAAGCCAAGATGACCTCATATATGAACTTAAAATAATTTTTAAGTGTGAGTTATATACGAGGAAAAATACTACGTATTTACTTGAATGCCTAGATTTTCCACTCAATTCTCGAGCTGCGGATTTGGCAGCAAGCTCAGTCAATTTCATATTGACTAAATTCGCTTTGAATTTATTTCATAGCAAAACTCTCTATGGAATGCAAGTCGCGCATAGGGCTGCCATCCGTTCGGGTTTCCCCGGATTTGTCCTAGTTTGGAGGGTGTCCGGGGAGAGTCCCGGTGGGGTTTTCTTACTGTCCGGGTTTTAAAATTTTGGAAACAAATTAAATAAAAATTTAATTTTTTGTGTATGTACGGTGTAGTTGATAATGCCGACAGTCAGACCGACTCGACTCTCACTCAAGTTCTCTCCTCTGGTCCCAGCCAGTCTTAGCTCAGTAACGAAGCTAGCAGCTCGACAATTGCTTGTGTAACTTGCCTTGTGTACCTACCTGTGTTTGTTTTATGTACATTGTTAGAAAGAAAGTGAAAATGCTTTAAAAAAATTTGTCTAAAAATTTTACGGGATAAATGACAACACAGCAAAGTGTGATTTTTTTTTTCAAAAATAACCAGCCCCATATTGACGAAAAAATTTCTGTTTTTAAAGCCATTACTATCCCAACTTGAGACTTCCGTCTGTTCGTCTGTCCGGCCGTCCACGAGTCCGTCCGCACGATAGCTTGGGAACGCGTATATTTAAAGAGCAGAAAATTTGCACACGGGCTTTAAAAAAAAGTAAATTTAAGTTCGAAAATGGGACAAATCGGGTAACATTTTTCTAGGGTTGCTATACACAAATTCCGTTTTTTACTGTCTATTTGCACACTGCCTGAGAGCGCGTCAACGTAGAGAACTGAAATTTTATACACAGTGTTTTCATGAAATTAGTAAATATAATTTCAACAAGTGAAAAAGCTAGAATTGGTCTAAGACCAATTCTTATGATACCCTAGATGAATGCACGTATGAAATTTCGTATGGTCACCCATTTGAGCAATTTTGATTTTTTGCATTGGTTTCTCGAATATATTTCTAGAACGGCTCGTCGGACAGAAAAAATGATTATAACCAATTTTATAGGTTTTCTTATTCTGAAGAAGTTTTTAGTACAATAAAAATGTCTAGGACTGATCGTTTTCAAAGTATATGTAAAAAACCAAAATTTTGATATGGCAACACCAAGAAGGAGTTGCCCGATTTAGTTCATTTTTGAAATTTTATTTGCTATTAGTATGAAAACACAATCTACCAAATTTCAGCTTTCTATGTCGACGTGTTCTCAGGTAGTGTCCAAATATATCGTGGAAAACGAAATTTTTGTATGGCAACCCCACGAAGGAGTTACCCGATTTGTCTCATTTTCGAGCTTAATTTTACTTTTTTTTTTAATGTTCGTGTACAAAATTTCAGCTTTCTAAGTCAACGCGTTCTCGAGTTATCGTGCGCACGGACGGACGGACAGACGGACATGCAAAAATCAAAATAACTTTTAATTTTATGCGGGGGTGTCCAATCCATTTTGCTCTACCATCATTATTTCTGTGCGTTACAAACGGAATGGCAAACTTAGTATACCCCTATAGATTTCATCTAGGGTATAAAAATGGACTAAATCGGGCAACGGATTCTTGGTGTTTCCATATAAAAATTTAAGTTTGTACGTATACTGTGAGAATGATCAGTCCTAGACGTTCTGATTGCACTGAAAAGTTCTTCAGAATATGAAATCCTATGAAATTGGTCATCATCATTTAAACTTTCCAATTAACCGTTCTAGAAATATGCGAAAAACCACTTCAAAAATCAAACTTGTGCAGATAGGTGACCATACGAAATTACGTACGGGGTATTCATCTTCAACATCATAAGAATTGGTATTATGCCCAATTCTAGCTTTTTTACTTCTTTCTTTATATAACTTCTCTAGAAATAATTTAAAGACCGTGCCTCTGTTAAGGTTTCTGGATTCAAATGTTAATCATTTCTTTAATATAACTTTCAAGGTATGTGTAGTAAATACACATACCAAAAATTGGAAAATTTTAAGGGTTTCAAAGTTAGTTTAAATTAGTATAATTCAGGCAGTATTCATCGCACGACAAAAAAAACATAACTTCATAGTAAAAAGAAGAACGTTGGGAAAGTGTAAATTTTGTTCGATTTTCATGGAATTACCTATGATAATTAAATAAAAATTAACAAAAACCTTGCCAAACTCACTTCACAGTTAACTTAACAAGCTAAACACATAATAGTCTCCGGAAATCTAGAGACGAAAATGAGCAAACTCGAAGACTAACGACAGAGCATGAAAGCCCGATTGATTTGAAACACACGACGAGAGTTATTTGGTATCTTTAGAGATTTTTCGCATCTCCAAAGTGTATGCATGTTCTACTGGGTGTCCAGAGATCGAGAAAGCGGTCTCTTGAAGTAAGTCTCTCGCCATGTAGCTTCACCTGACCCGAGAAATGAAGCTATTTTGAAAGCTATATGGCACACTAAATGTATTAGATGGCGTTATATCTGACCTAATCCTATAATGCCGCTGTCCCCAGGGCTCTGTTATTTCTCCGACTCTATTTCTAATCTTCATTAATGATCTGCTTTCCCTTACTTTTAATCCTATCCATAGCTTTGCTGATGACAGTACCTTGATTTCGCTTACTCCTTTGACACCCTGGCGGATTCGAGAGGGGAAGCACATGTGTTATACGAGACTGCAATGATTAGATCATTGAATAACGATCTTGACATAATTCTCGCGTTGGGCAAGTGAATCGCGTCGAATTCAATGCATACTAAGACCAAAGCTGTCTCATCTCATTAAAACAAGACCATCACTTAACCACTCGTTTCGTTTGATGGAGCATTATTTCTGATTCACGTCACTAAGAATTCTTGGCATTAATATTTCCAGTAAGTTAAGCTGGACAGATCACATCTTCTCGGTTGCAAAGAAGCATCATAATGTCTTGTGTCTTGGTTTTTTGAAAAGGTGTAAGAAATATATCAGCCCATCAAATATAGCGCTCCTCTACAAGTCCTACATCAGACCTAGAATGGAATACAATTCCCATATCTGGGCCGGGGCTGGTCGCACAGCCTTAGCTTCATTGGATATTGTCCAAAAGAGAGCCTGCAAGCTCATTGGCGATGTGGCAATTACTCGTCATATCGACTCGCTCGAGCACCGTCGCAATGTTGGATGCCTTTCGCTCCTTTATCGCTATATGCATGGTCAATGTTCTGATGAAATATCTAGTCTGATCCCTTGTAGAATAGTTCATGCACGCAATACTCGCGCTGCATCCCGCGCTCATCCTTTTACCCTTCAAATTACCTTCGGCCGTACACTAAAATTCCATGATGCTTTCTTATCCCGAACTGTGCGAATATGGAACAGTCTACCATCTTCTGTCTTTCCTCCGGCATACAACCTGCGAAAGTTTAACGGCGACATACATCGGCACCTCCGACGCTCTCCTCATATCCCTTAATCCTTTCCCTATCTCCTTCCTGCCACGCTGTGCTTTGCATCATAGGGTATCTCCTGAGCTTGGCTTAATAATATATAAAAAAAAAAAAAAATGTAAAATTGTATTTCTAATTTTTAGAAGATTTATTTATGTTCCTAAATGTAAGAAAGATTTAATTTAGTTCATTGACATCGTTTTATTTTACTGTGTTTTTTTTGTAAACTGACTAATTTTATAAAAAATAAATAAAAAAAGACACTATGCATAACAATTTCAACCTATTTCATTTTTGGCAACAATGTCCGGGCTTCAAGCTAAAATGTCCGGAGCTTTCGAACTTGTTGTCCTAGTTTAATGATTTTACAGCGCGCTTAGGGCTAATCTTGCTAGGCATTCAAGTAAATACGCAGTATTTCGCCTCGTATATAATTCACATAAAAAAATTATTTTTAATTCATATATGAGGTCAGCTTGGCTGTGTGTAATTACTTAGTGCCGTAATTAATTCAGTAAACACTGGCTATAAACGTCCTTAGCGACTTCGAAGATGACAATATTACATTTGCCCAACCAACGGAAAGAGAGGATGAAGCAGAGTATGTTACAGGTACTTTAAAATCGAGTTATAGTCACCATTTTATGATTAACCTTACCTTAAACTATTCCAGAATGTCATTTAAAGGAAATGGAAAAATATATATTTGGATACATATACAGATGAAAAAATTAACGAACGCACAGATAAAGTTGAAAAACCCATTAACGAGCTTCAGCGAAATATGTCAAAGTGCATCGAAAATATGGCAGTTAAATTACTACAAGCATCTTCGTCCGTCCAAGCCTTTCAGCCGGGAAATCAAAGTGGAAAATCTATCGAAAATTCTAGCAATTTTCACAATTTAGAAGAATATTTGAGGAACAACAATGTCAATGAAATGGTAAGAACCTTGCATTGCATTATTATTTGATTTTTAAATGACACAAGGCTTTCGTAGAATGTATTTCGGCAAGTCAGAGCGCTCGATATTAGTGACCTTTTTCAGAAAGCATGTGTTAAATTCATTTTCTGAAGAAGTAGTAATCCAACTAACGTGGAATACAGTGGAAAGCGAACACAAAATTGCTTTGAAGAAGACTAAATTTATCCAGCATTTGGAAGGTATTGTGTACAGTTCTAATTTGCTGATTTTTACATACGATCGCAAATGGATCCATACTTGTAAATATTTGTAGACATGTTAGGGATACATTCAAGAAAAGTCTTGCTAAAGTAAAGGACGCACTGAGAAAATCTTCATCCCGGAAATCTCTTAAGTAAGTAAATATTTCTTTCTTAATACAGGCAGCTGGAAGACCCAAACAACAACAATAATAATATTTTACTTCACTATGTATTATATAAACCTGATTTTTAAGTAAATGTATTTTTAGTTTGTATTAAGTATTAAATCTGCTACCTTAATAAGTTTAACTGTAATATGTGTACAATATTCATCATTCTTATTATTATTATTTCTTCTGTATTTAACATAGAAATTTTTTTATTCCCAAACACAGTTCTCTTAAAAGTATAAAAATGTATGTCGAAATATGTTGAGTTTTTAAAACAATATTGAAATCGCAATCCATAGAGTATTACCTGGTTATCCGAATTTAAACCTGGGAAAATATTTCCTCGATATCCATAACATTTCCTCTGGTTATTTCCACATTTATTCCTTAGAAAATGTCGTCGTGATATCCACGGAATTTCCTTTGGTTGTGTGATTTTAATCCTTGAAAAGTATAGAGATAATATCTGTAGAATTTCGTATGACTTTATCTGAATTTAATCCTTGGTAAATATCGTCTTGATATCCACAGAATATCCGGTGATTTTGTCACAGTATATTCCTTGGACATCATTGCATTTCCCATAGGACATTCCATTAAAAGTCTTAAGCTATTTCTCAGACAATTCCAAGGAATAATAAGTCTAGACGGGACAATTTCTTTAGAATTTCTTTGTATATTCCTTGGAAATAATAACTAACGTTGTTTGTTTATTTTCAATTGGATATCGAGTAGTTTTCACAAAGCATAGTTTACCCGTTAATCTATTTTGAAATCGAGTAGTTTTTACGAAGAAATCTCGAATGCATACTTTGTTTGAGCGGCTCCATCCCGAATCGATCTCCAATCGTAATGTTTGCTGGAACACTATCCCAGCATTAAGAGCGATCTACTGATCGAAAGCGTTTCGTATGACCGGAGTTTGACTTTGATCTTGATGTCGTTCTCGATTCGATTTCGATCCGGTCACGACTAAAAGAAACATTCTATATCGAAACGTAATAACGATTCGTAATATCGATTAGGTAACAATTCGCAATGACGCTTCGAGACTGAATCTTCGTCTCAAATTAAACTTGACGTATCCATTTGTAGGGGTAGGAGGTAGCGGTTAGTAAATAAGGTAATTTTTCGGATAGGAGTAAATTGAAACGCTGCTCGTATTTTAAGCATTGTTTTCAAATGCGATATATTTAATACTTTTCTGTATGGTTTACTAAACTACACTTTACACTTTTAGACCACAAATGATATTCTCCAATAAACCGACAATAAAATTATAATAAATTTGTGCTTCAATTGCTTCTGATAATTGAACAAAAGTGAAATAAGAAAAAAAAACATGAGCGTACCTATGATAGCAATACATCGTTTAACGAAGAATTTTCGAAGAAATCTCGAATTTTGAAATTCAATAATATTTCGCTGAAAGCAAAATTCACTAAAATGTTTACTGGGAAGAAATTTCATACTGTTCACTTTTACATTTTTATGTAGATATGTTTAGCCAGGGATTTATTTACAAAACCTCCATTGTACATATATAATTCATACAGAAAACTCATCTCACCTTGAACAAATTATATTATCATTAGTTCGATATATTTAACAAGAATAGCCTGTTCAATCCAGTTATAAGGATCAGCTGCACTTTAAAAAAAAAATACGGAACGCCACCATATGCGATATGGTTAAAAGTATTTTATTTGTAATTAATTAAAACTGATCTAAAGAGTTTTAGTGAATAAAAGAAAAATACTTTAAAATTAAAATGTAATATTTAATTGAAAAAAAACATTATTTTGACTCTGGTTTTGGTTGTAATACCACCCGTTAAGATACAGATAAAATTGCAGAGCGCATGTGCACAAAGTAATGTGTGTAATTTGAGTCGAGTAAACTCAAAACGAATTGGTTTACCTACATTTTTTTTTAGAATTTTATGTTAGAATCCTCCAATTGTTAAGGATACATGCACAAAGAGGCGAGGTGAGGCTAGACAATTGTGCAAGGTGAGGTGGAGAGTACACCTCGAGGTGTAGTGTTCACAATAAGGCGTTAAGTTCCTTAGTAAATCGCGAAGAGAGAGCATAAATTGTGTCTTCAGATTCTGAAGAAGACAGTTTGGGTTTGTCAAGTAATGCAACCATTTTGTATTTTTCACATAAGTGTACTTTTCGCTTTTTTACTTGCCACCCGATAAATGCGAAACGTCTGGAATTTGGCGAATTTCATGATCTATATGAAGATTTACGTACTGCTCCCAATAGATTCTTCCAATATTTGAGAATGAGTCGAGAATCTTTCGATTATATCAAAGAAAGATCCTATAAAAATAAATGCCTGTTATCAAAATTAGTGCGTTGCATCTCGGGAAAAATTGAAAAATTTCATTTTCGAGCGAGATATCTCGCGTTGCCACAGCGTTGTTATGAACACTCTCATAGTACAGCGTACAATCATTTTATTTCTTCGACTCTTGAAATAGTCTTGCGTCGTTGTCCACGTACCCTAAGACAACTGATAAATTTCTTGAAAATCCAAAATTTTCAAAGATTTGTGTGAAAACGTCATTGTTTCTCAATAATAATTTTACATTTGCCGCAGCTAGCTTAAAACTTAATGTTATAAAATTGATTGCATATTATAATGTTGTATTTGCTTAAAATCTACTTGATCATAATTTCGGATTATAATCATTATCGCACTGTCTTAAAAACTCATCAAAATTTATGTATTTCTTCGTGCAAAATATTGTTGTCAGGGAACTAAGTTAAACAACAAAATTGATGAGTAAGTAAATACCCAATCAGGCAATACTAAATGGATAATTAATCAGCAGGGCTCAGAAGCTGATGACCTTAAAAGTAAAATAAAATGACCATAAAAAATGCATTTAAAAAGTGATAGTCATAATTTAAAAACTTATTAAAACATTCTTTTGTATTTCGACATTATTTAATGTGCGTAGGTACATAGTTTTTTTAAGGAGACGAAAAATTATTTTTTTACACATTATATAAAAAAAACTGAAAACCGAAACCATTCAACGAAGTAAATCTTGAAAAAATCTAAACGATCAGGATATGAAAATAATTCAAATGTTTAGCTGTGATATAAGCTATTACAATGAATGACGAGTCTCATTTTAATATGTTCAAATGAAAATAAATGCGGATTATCTGACAGGATATTTTTTATACATAGAAAAAGATCTTTCCACGTCCACAGAAGTAATTGGAGAAAATTTCAAATAAATAAATTCTGCCAAATATAAATTTTCTGCATCACTATTAAAATTCCAGTAAGCACTTGGGATATTTTGGACAACGTTTTATGGCCAGAATTCTTATCTAAAACTTGGAGAAGCTCCCCATATACAAATGCAGCAACATCTCCCGGAGGCG
The DNA here is from genome assembly GCA_963930735.1 of Dioctria linearis. Lineage (NCBI taxonomy): Eukaryota > Metazoa > Arthropoda > Insecta > Diptera > Asilidae > Dioctria > Dioctria linearis. Next base: position 17,902 of record CAWVNZ010000296.1, read on the forward strand.
ATATTAATTCGTTCTGAGATTCTTGTATTAGATGTGAATGAAATTAATAAACTTTTCGCTCTTATTTTCCAACTTATTAATAGTTTCTGATAAAAAGGAAAAAAATTGTTTTTTTATATAATTAGGTAGACAAGATCACTTTGTACCGTCTTATGTGAAATTATGCCTTCTGCAATTTTATTTGCGGTTGAATCATCACAATCAAAACAGAAAATGATATCTTTGAGAACTTCAAATGTTCAGAATATAAGAGGCTCTAACCAGGTTCCCTATCAATTTAACATGGGGTGTGATGGAAGGGATATACATGGAGCCTTCAACTTAAATTGTTCTGTACGAAGAAATGCTTCTATGAGTCTATCTACTTCTGGGTAATTTCGTCGAACTTCATCAGAAAATTGATGGAAACCATGAGCTAAGGAAGTAAACTGCACCATTTTAGAGAAAATGCCATTTAAAAAATTCGCTGATTTTACCATATACGGAGTGGCATCCGTTAAGAATAGTTGTTATGTTTAACGCTATCTGGCCAAAGAAGGAAAAGAAATTTTTCAAACAGCTTACCTACATATGGTTGAGGAATTAGCTCTCTCTAAAATCTCGGATGTCAAAAGAAACATTTTACCTATCTCGTCAGGTTCTAATATCCCTACGATAGTATTCGCAACATAGCGGCCATCCGCTTCCGTTGTTTCATCGATAGAAATTAAATATTTTTTCTTTTGCAATTTTCCTAATCTGGCTTATCATTTCATCAGAAGAATGAGTAGACTCATCTGGAACAACGCCGTTTGTATATTTTACCAACAAGGCTCGAAACTTTAGATGATTGACTTTATTTAAAGGAATATAAGCTAACAGTAATGCACCACAAAGTCCTTTGAATATGTCAAAATTTTGTCTTAAGCAACATTGTGAAAATAAACTTTGTTTTCACGTTTCGTTTTGTTATTCGTGCACTGAAATGTAAATATACACTCGTTATTACACAATAGAAATGGCACTATGAAGTGTGTCATGCTCTTAACAATTTGTCGTACTAAACTAATGGTCGGGAAACCACTTCGCATTTACAGTTTTCAGAACAATATGAATTCGACAACAGTTTTATTTTTCCTAGAATTAAATCCAAGCAGCAACTGCAATCAATCCCTACTTCCAGAAAATTAAAATATAATAGAGTTATAAACTGAACGTGTTGACAGTCTATAAGATTTTATTTTAAAACATAAAATAAACACTTGTGAAATTGAGGATGTCATATACCTACTCATATGATTTAATATTCAGTTACATTAGAAAAAATAATATAAAATGTAAAAAATAATTTAAAATAAAAGGAAATGTAAAATATGATAAATAATTAAAAATAAAAGACATGTTTTTAAATAATAGTAATAACCATAAAATAAGTTTGTTTTATAATTAGCATCACTTGGCGATGCATAAAAAAAAATCATCAACTTCCGAGCCCTATCCTAATCAGATCAGTTCAAAATAGGAAAAAAAAAAAAACACAAAAAAATTTCATTTGACTTTTAAGTATTTTTCGTATATATTAGTTATATTAAATTCATCTACAAAAATACTCTTTAAACTCACCTTACTTTGTGCTGCGTAATCAAGGGCTAACATACAATCGTTGTATCCAGTTTCCGTTTTAATAGCCGCAGCTGCTGTCATAGGGCTACAAAATTGTCCAACACCGAGTTGACCGTCTCTGTACCAAGGATACATAATTTTCCACCAGACACCACTTTTTGCTTTAATTTACAGAATTTTTTCAAATCGTTAAAAAAAAAAAAAATTAATTACACAAAAATTTCAACACACTCTTTTGCACTAAAAACACTGAAAATGAAAAAAAAAACACTTCACAAGTACATACCCACAAGAGATGTATAACAATCACTTTGAGATATACACACGAAATTTTTGGCGCCAAAAATAACTTTCTATAATCACTTTTCAGATATATTCTCTCTGGTAATTTTCTAATTAAGTAAAAAATGCAATCAGAAATCGTTCATTTATTAAAATCTTGTTAAATTATATTTTGCACTTTCTTATATTCTCAGTAGATGTCACTGGAATTGCGAACTTTCAAGGTCCGTGTATATCGGACCGGAATTTTTTTGCATAAAAACATTTTGTTGTCTCACTTATTTAACACACTTTTACTGAACCATTACACTTGTATGTAAATATTGTCGCCGTGATGGCATCAACAGAAAAACAACCCGGACACTTCCTCTTCTTCTTAGTGTCATTTATTTTAAGGTCGTTTAGATACTAGTAAATGCAAAAAACCAAAGCACGTGCTCATCTTCCACAGAAAAAGCTAAGGATGTATCAAATGTCCAGTTTTTTTTATGGGACTATCGGCATATTCAAACTACCCGAGACTAATACCAGAAGAGCATTTCGTGTATGCGGAATCCTTAAAGATTATCAAAATATTTGCCTCGAAAAATGCCCGGTAAGAAAAACAAGAAAGACCGATAAGACGACGATGTAGACAACAACAACAACCACAACCACGACACGGGAGGAGAAAAATTCCACCAGTTAATGATGAACGGAGCTACCGAACTACCTTGAGGAGCTTCAGCTGCACGAAGAAATATGGTAGCCCAAATCGGGCAAAAAGCGCTCAAAGAAGAGAAAAGGCCACGCACTCGTCGGGATCAGTTTTGTTGGAGATGATAGGCGAGGAAAAAATGACCAAGCATCAACAAAGACAAAAAAAACGAAAAAAACAAAAATTGCGCGAGGCAGTGTTGCACAGGCACAGCGACAGGATCAAGTACAAAAAAAAGCCTCCGACGACAAAACACGCTATACACAAAACACAACTACGACGAAACTACGCGAGGAATCACTGGTGGTAGACGCGCGGTGAACAAGAACCAAAGTCAGCGAGTCTCAACTCACCATCCGTCCGTAATGAGAGGTCGGTTAGATAATGGCAAAAGAACTTTTCCCAACACAAATAGAGCCTACACTACGTTTCGATGTGGTGATGGTGCTACTGCTACATATTCGCCATAAAGCTAGTTGAAAAGTTACAAGAAACACGCTACATTCGACGCCGGTTGTTACGGATGAAGGGGCGGGCGGCAAGGACCAATCCAAAGTCAACCCCACAAGTGTGATATCATGGATTCTCTCTTGGTGGATGGATGATGTTTGGTCTGGTGGCGTCTTGGCTGAGTGAAAGGAAGCGCAATAGATAAGCTTTCGCTTCTGTTCTTTTCGTCACGCGAGCGAATCTATGTATCTAGCCAAGTATAGAGCTTTTCCTTACATACAAATTCTCTATGAAGCACACTAGCAGCACTGTAAACACTGGCAAACAGGTGCACAGAGGCATGTACTCCCATGCGTATAAGACCAAGAAAAGCTTTCATGGAAATTCTTGTGTTGAGAGTTTACCTGAGGCTGTGAGAAATTGTAAATGGGGGTGTCTTGCTTTAGCTTACCCTTCCTTGGATAAGATATACCTTCATATGTATATACAAGAAGTCAAGGGAAGCGAACAGGTCAGTTCAGGTTGAGTAAGTGTGGAATTATGCAATAAGAATAGCATTTCTCATTAGAAATTAATAAATCGACGCAAGCGAAGGTTTACGGACACTTCTAGTTGTACTGCATAAAGAAAGTGACCGAGCATTACAAACCATGGAAACAAAAGATTTGAACGTGTTCGAAACCCGCTACCTTGTTTGAAAGTCACAACCAAACATAAAACTACTCCCCGGAATGTATGTGTACCTATGTAGGTACATTACATATTTCGCAAGTTCCTGCACCTGCACATAATTTTTATTTTTGTTTATAATGTTTTTTGGTTTGTTTTTTTGTTTGTTTGTTTGTTTATAAATGGTGGAAACATTGCATTCAATTGTGCCTGTGTAAGACCTCCCCTATTTACTGCTGACAACTTCACAAGAAGTTAGAGGGCAGTGTAAAGATGTTTGCTCTGCTCTAAAGAATCCTTAGAGATTAAATAGGTATGGTACGAGTAAGTTTTTTAATTTCGAGTGTTGTTAGTGTACTAAAATTTAAGAATTTGAGGTCTGAGAAAGTATATTAACCGAAAGTCAACAATTTGTTTGTTGTATAGATTTTGGGCCGTTTGACTTAATTACCAACATAAGGACCAAAAGTATCTTCAAGCAAAAATTATCCATTTTATTAACAACGTGTAGGAGATGCTTATGCGACAAGATTTTATGAATTATCAGCGTAATTGGTCTTTGCATTAATCCGTTTTACTGGCTTATTGTGCACCGCATTGTGCTATATACAGGGTATTCCACGTAACTTGTACGCTGGGCATTTTTCTCGAATACGTGCGGAGAGATTTCGAAAAAGTTCTGATAGTAAAAGTTACAGAAAATTGGTTAAGCTATTATTTAGCATAGAAAAGGGATATATTAGAAAAGGACATATATTAGTCCTTATTAAGACTACATTTGGACCATATTTTTTTAATTTCGTAAATAAAACTAAAACGAAAGTTTATTCCTTTATTATTTTTCTCGAAAATGCACAGAGATATCATCGTAGTGCTGATAACAAAAGTAACCTATCATAAGTCAGGCTACTTTTGTTATAGTTAACTCTTCAAAAAAAGCACACGGAAACAAATATCTTCGGTTATTTCGTTCTCGTCCATATTGGGGATACATTTTGGCTACATTGAAAATCTGCAAGTCAAATTGGGAAGAAAATGGTATACTTACTGAAAATTCTGCGCAAAAAGAAGGTGAATCATTTCTTTTAATCACAGTAAGCGTTGCCTAGTTGGACTTTATCTGTCTGGAAAGCGTTCAGTATAACTTCTTACAGTTTCTGTGGTATTATGGCTACATTCCCCGTATAAAGTCAACAGCTCTACCAAGTCACTGTTTGCAAGGCGCGACATTACAAGAATATTTTATAATATTTTAATTTGACATACATCTCAAAGATTAAACTTAGAATGAGATGCGCATATTTCATATCACCAATTTATAGTATTCCGTGCATTACAACACTAGGCCAAAGTTGGATATATTTAGGTATTTACATAAGTACATTAGGTACACACCTACTTAACTATTGTTTAAATTACATTTGCTGATTTTGCTGCCTTTCTGTGAAATGCTTATGCTCAGAAGTCTACGTTAACAATAACAACATCTATGATAATTTACCTGAAAATTGAATGCGGACGAAAAGTTGTCCCGTAACTTTTATCTCAGGAATTATGAGAACATATTGCATACCTGTAAATGATTCACCTTCTTTTTGCGAAGAAATTTCAGTAGATATACCTCTTTTTTTCTAATTTGATTTGCAATTATTCAATGTAGCCAAAATGTAAGGACGAAAAGGACATAACCGAAGATATCCTTTTCCGTATGCCTTTTTTGAAATGTTTACTATACCAAAAGATAGCCCTGTTTATGACGGGTAACTTTTGTTATTAGCACTTCAAAGATATCTCTGTGCATTTTAGAGAAAAATGGAAAAGGAACAAGATACATGGAGTAGATACAATTAGATTCTTTATATATCGATAATAAAGCAATAAACTGGAATTTTCCAAATAACAAAAGTGTGGTGTGGTCGAAATGTATCCTTAATAAGGACGAAAAGGACGTTTTTTAAATAAATCCCGTTACAAGTCCTTTTTCCAGGACTTTTGCTATGCTAAATGATAGTTTGATCAGTGCTACGTAACTCTTATTATTAGAACTTTCTTGATATCCCCGCACATTTTCGAGAGAAATACCCACGGAACACGCCCACACAGCACAAATGTATCCATGGTATGTTACTGCAAAATCCTGTTAGGATATATATATTGTCCGTGAGAAATCCCGTTCGGTCCCAGTTAACAACTTAGGATATCCCTGGGAGTGACGAATGTCCGAGATTGGGATATCTCTGGTAGATCCCATGCACCTCCCACAGGATTTCCTGTGGTTGTACTTAGGCACAGTTAACGCATTCAATAATTTAAAATTCCCGCTGCAAGCGTACGTAGGACGTCTTACGGATCTCCTAGTTTGTTGAGGATATTGTCTCAGATTTTCTGGGATTATAAAATTTTTTTTTATGTGTAGGCATTTTTTTACAAAAAATAAATAATGGTTGGAAAGTATATGCCAGAGGTGTACTTGACCAAAACACAAATTCAATATTCCCACGTTTGTTCCAAAATTGTCCTGCACATCCCGTATGTATTTGTTTGTAAAATTCTGAGAATGTTCCCTTATAGAGTTGTTGTGGGATATCCCAGGGAACAGCATATGGAAATTTCTAATAACTCCTAGAAATAAGGTCCTAAGTACATATTGAATACTTCCTGTTTATCCCGGGAAAGTTATGGGATCTATGGGACAAGAATGGGATGTCCCTGGGTAATTTTATGCTCTATGGGCGTCACGTGGCACCCCCGTATAGTTCTTTTAAAGATGATAAAAAGTTATCCTGTTGAAGGTAATCTTATACAATCGGCAGAGACATAGCCAACATATCATTGATGGGCAATATGAATAAATTTGTAATCAATAACAATTTCTGAAAAATTAAATTTTAAATTTTTATTTGATTTTCAATTTATTTTAAGTTATTCCCGAATAATTATTTGTGATTCGATTATCAAATAATTACCGATCTGTATGGAATAATTATAAAATTAGTAAAATTCCTTTTAAACTTTAAATTCCAAATGAATAGAAATAATGTTCACTGTAAAGTATGAAATGCGTGTACCAAGAAATACGTATTTGAAATTATATACCAGAAAACAAATAACTATTCGTCTCTTTATGGAATAACTAACGAGTAATTATTTGAAATTCGAATAATGAATATATCAGTGGGTGATATGCCTATGCGATGTATTGGTTTTCTAAATTGCGGTTTTCATTAAGGATTGTAATTTTTTCATAGTTGATTTGTATTCAGCTTCAACGATTCAGGATTTGTTTGTTCCTTTGATGAATTTTTTCGATTGTTTAGTAACCATCTCTTAAGTGTATATCGGGTCCATTTGATAATAGATCCGTAAAGCACCACGCGATGGTATACCATAGATTTTTCAGTTTTGATGGGTATAGTCGCTTTTTTGTTATCATTCTGAATGTCTTAGCATCCACTGAAGTTGGAAACGAGCCAAGGCGTAGTAGTGTTGTTGTCTTAGAACATATAACTAAAAGAAGCGCAATAAGCCCGAAAAATTCCAGCATTCAGAATTAAGTTTCTGTGCTCATGGAAGTAGTAAATCTGGAATATTTTTGAAGGGCGGTTTGGTATAATTATTTAAAATAAAACAGAATTATGAACTGCCACTGACACATTAAAGAACAATTAAAAAAGTTGGGAACACAAAAACGTAAACAAAGAAATATTTTGATATATTTTGTTTCCCTTCCCGTTTTGGACTTCTTTTGCCCTTATCTGCAGAAAAGAAACTTTCTGGCTTAATTGCAGGACTTCGACTTGTCTGAAAAACATTTTCCGGGCGATTATTAAAACATAATCACTATATTGTCACTTCAAATGTTTTTGTTTAAAATTAACACAATTAATGAAACAATTTAACATTTTTTTAAATAAACAATATACGCAAATTAAAAAAACCTATCGTAAAAATACGTATTTGACATTTAATTCGTATTGATACAATTGACATTAGCAAGTTAGATACCTTAGCTAAATTGGGTTATGTTCTTCTTGCATTTCCACCCGACTTTCCCTCACACCGATAGGGTTTTTACACGATATTTCACTTCCATAAGTTTTATTTCTAAGGTTGGTGTGCTCATATCAGCTTCGTTTTGACTTAAGACAGGGCGTGTTACTAAACTAAGAATCTTTAAGATATTCGTTGTAAAAGTCAGAATTTCTTAAACGTTACGTGTTGCTAAACTCAGCCTTAAGATTTTTTTTTTTAAGAGACAATCCAGGGCGATCCGAACGCACCCTTGATATATATATGTGTGCGTGAAGCATGTTTTTGTGTTTATTTTGTCTTTCATTGTGTTTATTTCATTAGAATCGTGTGGCTTAAAAAAGTTTGTTAATTAGAAAATTGTAACTTCATATAATTCAGAAATTTTAATAGTTTGATTTATTTTTAAATTTTATATGTTTTTTAATACAATGATTACAATATTGTCAAAACGATAACGACGTGAGCTGTGAAGTGTTGTAAAACTCAGTCTAAATCACATTCAGATGGCTCAGCTGACAGCTGCCTGACATGCAGAAAAATTGTTAGTTTTTACCAGAATATTTGGTTATATGTAAATTTGTTTACTAGTGTAGTGGCCGTAAGGTTTTCGTATGCACATCTACATAGTAATAGCGCTCTTCTATAAATTTTGAAATTCTTAGGATTTTACACGATATATATAAGTACTAATGCCGCTGATCTTCCAGCATTCGGTATACCAAAGCAGAAATCCGTTTTCTAGATTTTAGTCGAGTTCTTCCCTACTTAAAATATCTCTTTTGAATAGAGAAGAGATGTGATATTTTGCTGCCATTGTGTCTGATACCATATTCAGTATTGTATTTTATTGTGCGTCTTGAATTAAGTGTTAAAACTTTTTTATTCTCAATCTCTATATCCATCAGCAACGGTCCACAGATCATTGATTTTACCTAATAATAATAATTTATTCATTGCTCATGTACAAAGAGTGCAATCTTATTACGTTCTTCTAGTGAGGTAGATTATATTTGGAAATCTTAAAATTAGGCCTGGATACTTAAAAAAATTAAACGAATGAAACAAATAAATAAATAATCATGAATAAAATAACGAAGAGAACTAAATCATTGTGAAATAAAATACAAGAAATAAAAATACTAATGCTAAAAGGAATATAACTAAATAAGTTCAAAATGTAAAAAAAAGCTCTCATTGAAAACTAATAATATATAAAGAAAAGCAAATCAAAATGCACAAAAAACAAAAAGTTAAGAAATAAAAATCTAAAATTCTGTTTTAAAAAGAAAGTTATAAAAATGAAAAAAACAGAAACGCAAAAGAACAAACACACAACAAATTTAGACTAACAAAAATCAAAAAGAAGAATATACATTAAAAAAATCAATAAATCAAAATAAATTAGATAAAGAAAAAAGAGAAGTAATAGCAAAATATCACAGTTAGGTGTATATGTAAAAACAAGCGTAAAATAAAATAAAGTTTTAATTAAATGTAATAAATTGGTTGATAGCTACGTAGTTTGCATCGTTCATAACTAAAGGCTAAGTAAGTTAATAATAATATTATAAAAAGTTCTGCCGGAACTCGCACGATGAGAACCACTGGGATGAGAGTTCCACATTTGAATTGCTTGTGCAAGGTAAGACTGATTGCCAAATCGTCTAGAGCATCTAGGAGAAAGCAGTTTAAGATGTCCTGTTGAATTTAGAAATTGCTGTTTTTCATAAAGACATTTTGGTGTTTTCTCATAAAATGACGTGCGCAAAATTGTTAATTCGCATCGTGCTCGGTAATTTTCAAAGGAATTTTCAAGAAACAAATTTACATACGTTGACACATGAAAATGCCTATACGAAATTTATAGATGTATCGAGTTACATTTATCGTTAAATGTTACATTTAATTTTCTTTAACACATTGAGTCAAGTTTGGTAAATTGAAGGCTACCATGTATGCAGTGGGGGAGAACAGAGCTTTTGCTAATTTGGATTTTAAGCCAAACGGCAGGTAGCTCAGAGTAATCCAGGATTGTCGAAGACTTCCCCACGGTTTATCGAGTAATGCTGGTATGTAGTCACAGCAAATGAATTTGGAATTAAGTTTGGCACCTGGATTTTTTACTGAGTCTACGTACGCTCATGGTGTATTGCTCAATGTTGCAGATGGTAAGTCAATATTTGCAGTATTACTCCTGTACACAGCTAGTCACTTTGGCTTTGAAGGGTCGATTAATATCATATTAATTAGTGACCATTTATAGAAGTAGTGTACATCCTCATTGGTACGTTGCACATAGTCTTCAAGTATAGACCGAATAGTTGACGTAAATATATCTGTACATTATCAGCATATAGATGTATGGATTCTTCACAGCGTTTGGTAAATCATTTATATACTTGACGAATATTAAAGGATCTAGGATGGAACCTTGGGGAACCCCTTTATACAGGAGCTTTACATTAGAAAATTGATTATCCACTTTCACGACTTGATTTCGCATCATAATTACTAATTAATATTAAAGATGATGAGGAGAAAAATACATTTAATTTTAAGGTTAAAAACTAAAATAAAGTGATTGACACTATCAAATGTTTTACAACAAGTATTACCTCTTGTCCTCTTGCGCAATGGTCTCTATAAGTGCCGACAAATTCAGTAGTATTTCTTGAACGATGGTTGATGTTATGTGCATTACCCGCGTTACACTTAAACATTCCAGTTTTTGAATTTCTGTGAATATTTTAATGATCCTGTTTTCTGTCATGCTTCTGCATTATAGATGATCATGGGTCGAACTACTGATATGTAAAACCTGATCATATTCCGCAATTTAAGCTGCCATGTTATTCCAGTTATGTTCTTGCAATTTCATAGCGCTAATGTAGCTTTCTCTTTTATCTATATGTTTGTCTCAGCTAAGCTTATTTCGAGATATTCACTTTTCCTAGATATTGGTATGGTCTTACCAAAGAGCAGGGTTACTGATTTCCACATTTCCTGTATATAGTGAAATGTATAATTGATATTTTGTTGGAGAGTGTGCAGCATGACAATCTTGATCAAAACTTCTTGGGTTTCTTGAATGTTTGTGGCAAGTGAGCAGTCGAATTTGTCTTTGAAGGTAGTCACGAGGTCATCAGCGTAACCTTGTGACTAAACTCTTTGTTTATTTAATTGAAGAAGATAGGCAAATCCAACAGTGAACTGTGTTACTATGTGACGAAGAAGATGAAGTCTCGAATTACTGTAGAAACACTTATCTTTCCAAATAAGGCTTGCAATTTTACCCCAAGGGTAATAATCGTGCTCGTAATATGTCTAGATTTTGCCTAACCACTTTACGTAATAGACGTAATAGAACCATACCATAATTTGTTAGTTTTATTAGTAACGCTACTTTTTTTTTAATTTATATTTTGTATAAAGAGAAGCCAATACTCATCAGTGCGTAACTATCAAGGAAATATGTCAACAAATCTCATAATCTCAATGAAACTGTGGAAATTGTATGATGTGAAATACTCAAAATATTTACTAGATTGCGTACCTTTCTATCCTCGTCGAAGTTAGCAAACTTTCTGGTTTATCACCTCTTCTTCAACTGATCCTGGTTTCTGTCCATTTCCCTTGACAAACTAGTAGTTTGCCTCGACTCATTCTTACCGAATTATTTTCTTATTTTTCACGAACAATCTTTATATCATCAAAACTTTCCTTAGACATTCTGTAATACATTTGAAATAAGACTGTCTCTTCTAAATCTTCAAAAACGTTAAAACAGTTTGCTGTGTCCCCTTTTTGACATGGATTGATTCTTCACACATTCTTTTTCCTGTAATAATTCTTCGTCTTTTCCTCAACCACTAGTAAAATATGTTTTTAACAACACTGAGAGTTTTTAACTCTATTACTAATCTGACAGAATGAAATATGCGCATCTGCAACTAAAAATCAATCAGTCGGTGACAATTCAATAGCTGACTGGACAATCAATTGACTCGGCTGTGTATGGTCTTCCTTAGCATTTCGGGAGAATATTCTATTACTATTGGTATCCTGCATTTGTTGTTGTAACGCTTTTAGGCTTGCATTAGCAAATAGGGGTACCATCAAGATCTTCATCAATTACCCAGAATATAATTGCATTGATTATATAAGTAATAATTTTAGAAAAGTCTAATACAATACATCCGCAAAAATGCCGATGACAATATTTATTTTAAAGGTTTGTCGAAAAACATTGTTGGTTTATTACCAAATTAATTTTGCTCCTGAATTTATTTTTTCTGAATTCGGCTAAAGTATTGCTTCTTCTGAGAGATCATATAAAAAATGTCAAATGGTTAATAATCTTCCAAACATTGGAAATTGATGTCTAAAACTGACCAGCGAACTACTATTAACATACAGACAAGCCTTAGTCTTATTTTTAAGAAAGTTCAATGCAGGCCTAAATAAGGAAAAATAGGCAATTATTGTACCTAATTTTAGGAAAAACTAGTATCATAAATCAAGAAAATTAAAATAGATGATTCAGTTTTAGACGTAAAACAAGAACAGAGTTTTTTCATTATTATCTCGAATATGTAACAAGGAAAGAAAATATTTTACACCCTAAACGAAAGAATCAAAGAATTCTGATCATTTATAGCAGTTGCTTTTATTTTAGTGTTTTAGAAGAAAAAGTCAATCTCTTTTCTATTTGTGATTTTATTCAAATTTTTGTACAAAAAAAAAAAACTAAATGGGCAATTATGTATGTATGTATGTTGTCTTTCTTCAATCTGCCACTGCTCACTAGTCACTATATATTTCATATGTTGTCTTAAATATAATCTACATAGAAAAAGCAAATAGTAAAATCGACACAATTTCCCAGAATAAATGTTATCAACGTTTATCTGGCAACAAATTAAGTGATAAACTGCCATTTTGTTTCTTGTTCCCATCCACTTAGCAGTCATAACTCATTTTTGCCGACATGAATGAACGTCAAGTAAAAAAAGGCCCCATTCCGCTCGCAAGAAACAATTTCCCAGGGCAGTGTTTTCTTCATTTTGCTTTGACAGAGTCTTAAAGAATTTTCTTCGTTCACATTTACATGCGACGATAACTCAAGAAATTCTTCCGACTATCTACTAAAAGATAACTTGGATGCAGTCAAGTTGAAAGTTTTGGGTAAAAAAAAAAAAAAACAAAAAAAAATAACAAAACGTAGACCGATTTAAGAGTATTTGTCTTAAGAAAAGTAAACTTAATTTTATATTAATCTCTGTCCGAGTCCTCGGCAGTTTGGGCTTTTACGTGATTCTTTTACGAAATAAATTTGGTAAAATAAACGACAAAAACTTCTCTAAGATTTCACAACGAATTGCTAATAACTAAACGAAATTGCAAATAAATTGCCCCGATTTGTTGTGGAAATTAAATAAATAAGAGAAAAACTGAAATTAACTGATTTGATAGAGTCCCAGTGCCAATCGCTCAATATTGCTCATTCAATTTATCTTCACACATGGCAGAATAATTGCGAGCGCGATAATGTGGAAACTCCAGGTTCATTGTGCAAACTTCATCGATCCAGGATGGTCCGTTCACCAGCTCGTGCAATTTTGCGAGCAAATAGTTTGTGAAATTAGTAAATTACCAAAAAGCTTTATTCGCTTGTAGTTTTTGCGAACTACTTTGACTAATTAAAAGAAGAGGAAAAAGCCGAATTTCACGTACACCAATTCCACCAAGTTGCGTGTTTGTTTATACCCAAAACAAGGAGTGGAGTTGGGGAAATGTAGACAGAGCACTCGTCAATTGTCGACTGTCTCGCCGGCAGTTCGATTTTCTTCAATAAAAGTCCAAAAAGAAGCAAAAGTTCCCAAAGACCAATGAAAACGAAGAGCTTCATAGCTCGACACCAAAAATTTTAATTTAGCTAAACAACAACAACAGGGGAAAAAAGAGAGCTTAGTCGTGGCTAAGCTCTTCGAGACAACAAGAATGCCAGGGGATCATGCAATACGGGATGGAGAACGATGGGTTTCGGTTCAATTAACCCACTCATCTTGACAAAAACTGGAAAACAATTGGCTCCGAAAAGCGCAGACGCCTTACCGGTACCCCGCCTTCGCCAATTATCGGAGGTCTCTTAATTCTCGTCTGCCCTGTTATTGGCTCGTCGTGTGCCCATCGAAAAAGGTAAAAAAGCTCCTCATGTGTCCATAGGCAGCGGCAACTTGTTCTCTTTAATTCGAATCCGTCGCACTCGACCGGAACTGGCGCTTTTAGAGGAACTTATTAGAGGGGGGCCAGACGGAGATGGTACGGATGGAACAGAGTTTTGCAGAATATGCTAGATGGTCTCCAGTTTTGATCCTAAAACAAAAGCATTTAACGGTTGCTGCGAACCGAACACGTTTTGTTAGCATTTTTAGAGAATGGAATCATCCACATACACCATACCAGTGGATGATAACAGCAGCAGTGTTAGTGAAGTAATTACTCGAAGCTATCAAGTGGCAGTGAACCTAGCAACTGAAAGTCAAGAAGGTGCCCGTGCCAATGCTAAGAAATTATCTGAGAGCAGTTCTGAAGCTTGCGCGGCAAAAGCATTCATTCGCCTCGCATCATCGATAAACCAAAAGTTCTTTCGGAAAGTGTCTCAGTAGTCAGTTCTCAGTGGACAACGATGAGTTCTTGAATGCTTTGATTGCATATGCTCGTGCTGGCGTACTAATTTGGATAGGAGAAAAAAAAACGAATAGTTTTCTTCAGGGAATTATTTAAAAAAAAAATTTAAGCGTGTTTCAGTTAATTTGAAGTTTTTGGGAAAATGCATTTTCATCGAATTCGATCCTTGAGACGGTAATGCAAAATTGATTTTTTTTGCACATAATACAGGTAGCTACCTCCTCGAGAAGCGTCACTTCTCATAAAAGTTCCGTGTGGGAGTAAATCAAGGTGATCCATGTCCAATGAAAAAATTTTAGGGTGGACCGAATGGCAGAAAGTTGACAAAAAATTAAACTTGAGACTTGTGTATCAGCTGTTCGTATTAAAAACTCCTGTCGGCGCCTTCTGTTGAGAAGATCCAGTGAAAAATCGGTTGGACTGCTTGAAGTCTCCTGAGTAGTGGAGAAAGTCCACAGTGAAATGAGAAATTTCAGCAAACTTCCCTGGAATTATAAACGACTATTTAAAAAGGTGAGGAAAAGTGGCGAATGCACAACGGAAGCCAGGAAACTATGAAAGCACAAGCGAGAAAAGAAAAATGTAGGCCTCTGCGGATGTTTGGGTGGGCTCTTATGAAATAATATAGTAGTAATGCGGCTAAGATAGGTGCATTGACTAGCCCCAGGATATATAGACTAAATATATACCCTCACTTTACAGCAGCTTTGCCGCGTACTCTTGTTCTCACGCAGTGTTTCGGAAAAATGTGCTGCAGTACTTTGCAGTATCTGTTGGAGATTGAATCCCATTTACCGGTCGAATAGAAAATAATTGCCATATCGGCTTTTATTGCAAATAGTAGTTTTAAAGTTGATAGTTGACTTAAGGAGACATTACCGTCAAGAGTCATGAAAAATGCATGACCTTTGGAATTTTTTTTACATAAAATAAATACTTCTGGAAATGGGTTTTAACGTATTATATGCTTTTACCAAAGGAGGGTAAATTTCAATTTTATTTGTAAAAAAAAATTGTGGCTCCAGCTTCCATAAATCAAAACCGTGCATGGCGTGTTTTGGTCTGCGCTGGGCGCTCCACAGCTCTGCCAGTTCATTCGAAACAGGGTTTAAAATGATTAAACTGGATAAAATTTTGAATATCAAAATGTCAGCCGTTTGAAAACATAAAAGATTTTGTTGGCCTATTTTTTTTTGCTTAACCGACGAAAAAAACTATTTCTAAATCAATGTTTGGCAAAAATCGATTCCTAATGGGTCCGCAAATTGAATTTCCTTTCAATTGGGCAGAGATTCATTTGATGTGAATCGGCTTATCCGGTGAAGTTGTAGAGCGCTATATAGCTTATATAAAGTTTAAAGTTATAAAAAAAAAATAAAAATACATATATATCTTTGACACCTTACTTCAGCTATTCCAGCACCATACAGAGGCCCTTCTTCTTCCTCCAAGAACTGATTGTGCTGAATCTGAAGATTATCGGTTTCCCGAAATTTATGACGGTACCTCATGTAGCGAGGAAAGGTCTTCTGAGCGCCGCAGTTATCTGTTTTCCAGCTGGCGGAAGGTTCCACTGTCAATAAGTTGTGAATTCTAAAATACTTTAGATATGAAAATATCCTTTTACCCACGTGTTCTAAATACTTAAAGGATGCTAATTATGTAAAAAAGCCGAATTATTCATCGTCAGTAACAGTAACCTCCCTTTAAAATATCCATTTTCAATAGACAATATCTTCATTGGATTTCTGTAAAGAAATAAAAATAAATAATAATTCATTCAAAAATTTACTTCAAAAAAATCTTTAAAAAAAAAAAACATTAAAACAGACAATACTATAGCACAAAAATTCAAAACTGTTTTTAATATATCTAATTCCTACATTAAGGACCATATTCAATAAGCCATTTAATGGTGGGACCATATATAATTGATTAAATTATTAATATTTGCCTACTTAACTAATTTCTATGATAATTTTGAAGAAGAATTCCATTGTATGTCAGAGCTTTCATTTAACAGTTCCTTCGCGGACATAATGGCATCAAACTAAACCATTTTTTTTGTCGGTTTTAATTAAATTTAACTGAGAAAAAAATCTTTCCGCGGTTGCACTACTGTGCGGCAAACTCAGAATGTAACCAGCGCATTTTGGGAAACTATAATTGCATGTAATTTTATTTCTTAATAAAAAAATGTCGACCCAATATGCTTCCAAATTGAAATCATTTCAAACATAATTTGTAGGGTATAGAAATAAAATTCGCTTTGTCCAATCTAAGCGTTTTTGAGTAAAAGCTCATAAACCAGTAACAAACATTTACTGGCTACTGTAATGAAAATTCATCTTGGCATAACTAAGCATTCATCAAACTCTTAGCTTAAGGTAGTGATTGAAATATATTGCAGGTTTTAATAGTCTTATTAACTAAAATGTTTCGGACATAGCCAGTTTTGTTCCTTAATCGAAGATTCGGCGCACTTTGTTTCTATCAAAATTGGATACGGCAAGTTTTGAAAACAAAGGTTTAAAACAAATAAGGAAAAGCAATTTATTATAAGAAAATATAAATAAAAAAAAACATAAATTCAATTCTACACGATGTTTCCCACTAGGAGGTCAATAGAACTGGAGGTGATAGTACTCACCTAGACGAACTAAAAATTGTATGGTAGGGAAGGGGGGGGGGGGGCATTATTAACCGTTTGTAAATACAGGGTGATTAAGAAAAAATTTAGTTTTTCACAAAACGCCCTGTATCTTCAAAACTACAGGGCGTATGGTCACAGTTAACAGTATACAAAACTTCATGGCCTTTCCAACGACTGCTCAACCAGCCCCATACATATCTTACATCAAGAATTATGGTTGTCTAAACTGAAAATTTCGGATTTTCTTACCTTTTTTTTAATTTAACCACTATTATTTTTGCAAAACGGTTATTAAGATAATAATAATAACTGTTAACTGTAGACTCTCCTCTTTAAGCTGACCTATTACACCCTATGTGTTAACTGTAGCCGTTACACAGTTATTAACTCATAACCTATTCAGGTCACACCGAAATTAGACGATATTTTTTAAATGACGTGCTAACGGAACAAATTATCGTTGAGAATAGGCTTGAAAAGAGTTTTAGAGCTAATAACTCTTAAAGGGCCCTCTTGCATTTATTAATTTATAACTAGCCTACTAAGCTGCGTTTGCTTTCAGCTGGCATTAACCAGAAACGATGAAAGCGCACAAATAAAATGTAATTTCAATTTTTATTTTTTTTTTCCGGACGGGAATCGAACCTACACTTGTATTTATGATTTAATTTAGAATCGCTAAAAATAAAAGTTCTTAAAATTCTTCTGTTATCCGTCATTGACCGATTCTACCAAGTGTCCGGGAGAGAAAAAATATTTCTTTCCAGTTGAAACTCTTTCTATCTGTTCCAGTTCGAAAAACTGACCCAGGCGTTTTGAATAAATATTTTTCCAGGTGAATGATAGTTTCCTTCCTTCTGATGACTTATTCGATGCGGCCGAAAACTTTATCAGGAGGGACAAACGAGTGCCCCACAACAAGAAAAATTAAAGTAACTAGTAAAAAATGTCTGGGGGCATCACGGGAAAGCCAATAGAAGACCATTGTCACCATTCCACAATTCTGTTTTTGTCCTCCACAGCCGCCTGATTCCAGTTTCACCTCTTGCACATTGCTTGGAATTTGTGTGTTGCAGAGACGATGATATACCGCACAAGCTATTTCATTATTAGGTTTCCTTCCAAACATATTGGAATTCATTCAGTTTAGTTAGCCCATCTTTACACGTCTACACGTCTTACAATCATCGTAAAATTATAGTAATATAACTGTCGTAAATAAAAAGCTGCTTGATCTGGTACCTTAGTCAGTATTACATTTTTTTAACAGTCATAAGAAAATATAATATAGTTTATCTTTTTTTTCTCGTAGGATATTATAAAAAGCCGCTGCCCTAAGCTGAAGAATTCTTTTTTCTGTTATTGATTGAGTTTTTCAATTTCAATTTTTGCGCGGTTTTTTTTTTCTTTTAATGTACCAAATCCAATGTTGAAATTTTTATTGAAAAAATTCCGAAAATAACAAGTTTTTACCTTCAAATTGTCGGCTACGTCGTCATTATAATTCTTCCAGATTTGCTTAATATTTAATTCGCTAGACACGTACTGCCGGGAGGTAATCCTGTTTTTAGATGTGTGCCTTAGAAATTCGTTGAATCCTATCTTTTGAAACTTTTAAAATTCCCAAAAAAGTTTTCGTTCAGTAGGCATTTGCAAACCTCTTTTAACGAAGTACCTACTTAATACTGAATTGCTTCTTGGTTTCTTGAGTTTGATTATCCTTTTTTGACCTTGACATTTTTAGAAACTGAGCATTTGTATATTTTAAGAGGAAATTAACTTGTGCCATTTTATTTGGAACATTGTAAAATGATGCGTAAAAATCTTGAACATCCCGGTGTGTAAGCATCTCACATTGGAAAGCTTCCATCCAATGATTGCAAGTGGGTGCTATTGGCCTTTCATGGCTGGAATATCTTTAAGAGTTTTAATCATTAAAATGACATCATTTCATTAAATCACAAATGTTAACTTTTCCTTTACTTCAGATTTTGTTTCCATTTTTCAGAGTTCCTTTCGAGCTTTCTTCCCTTTCCTGGGGTATATCGAATTCCTTCTTGATCCATTGCAGAAAATTTACAAATCTATTGACCCAGAATCACAACCATGTCCTGTTAAGCACCCGGGTCAACTGACTACACGAAACAATATTGATGTGATAATGGATTTTTACTATTTGTTTGAAAAAAAAAAAAAAAATTCGGCCATTGCTAAATTAGGAAAAAGACAGGTTTTGCGACTAATTGGACGTGGCAAGCTATTTGCCTCTTGTTGGACATGGGAAAGGTTTTGAAAAGGACTCGAGATTTCAAGCTGATTTTGTTTAAGGTTAAAATCATTTCTGAGCTTCCTCATCAAACACACGTGTTAAGACAGGATTACGTGATTTAATACCAGTGCAAACTCAATTTTGGCAAAATGTGGACAGAGCGAGTTTAATTTCTATATCCCTCATTTATGATTTGCAGCTGTCCCCATTCTTGATCCAGCTCTTCACTGTGTGATACTTCTATTAAATTTGGAATTAAGGAGATTATATTAATTAAACTTTTACCCAACTTTTGGGATTAAAACAGTGTATAACCTGAAGAGCCCTGTCTTTAAAATCAATCCCTTTTAAAATTTGAAAAGACTTACGAACATCTGGACTATAACAACAAGACTAGACTTGACATAGACATGTACAGACAAATAAACGCGGCCATTAACATCTACACAGACGCCTCAAAAGACGGTGAAGAAGTGGCCATAGCCATCTGGTCCAAGGATACTGGGGTTGAACTCGCCTTAACATTCCAACTGCCGACGTGGTCAGATGTTTTCACGGCAGAGCTAACGGCTGTCTGGGAGGCTGTCAGGTGGGCCGTCAAACAAGAGGGCACATGTGCCATCGTCTCGGACAGCCTGTCTTCACTTAAAGCCATAAAAAACTTGAGAAACAAAAACCCGTTGGCAGTAAATATCAGGAACTCTCTGTATGCAAACAAAATCAGCTTGGCATGGTGCCCGGCTCATGTGAGGATAGAGGAAAATGAAAAGGCGGACACGTTGGCCAAAGGCGCACTGCGCTCCGACAATCCATACTAAATTCCACCTGGATACAAAGCTGTCAGAGCGCAGGCTCGGAGGCTTCAACTGGAAGTCAGAAACATTACCTGGAGCACAGCTAGCACATTCCTCGCTACGCACCACAAAACGTCAGAGAAACCTATCATGCCGGATTCATCAAGGAGAAAAATGATAACGGTCGCGAGACTGAGTCTTGGCCACTTGCTACCGGTCAAGAGGCATATTTTCTCCAAGCAACCGTGCCCTACTTGCCCCTACTGCCTAATATACCAGTGCAAAGAGCTACAACGACTTCTTAACGAACTTGGGACATCAAAGACACCGACTGAACTCCTCACATATAGGGAGGAGGACACATACACACTACTCCTTGCACTGAGGACCTACTTACAAGACGGAAACCTAGACTTCAGACTCTAACTATAGGCAAACGTACCATACTAATTTCTAAAAACAGGTATATATATAAAAAAAAAAAAAATTCTAGAATAATAATAAAATGAACATTTGAACTCCTAGATATAAATACATTGAAATTCTAGATATAAATGCATAACTATAGCATATGCTAAATTCTTAACTAAAATTTTTATATATATTAAAAAGAAAGAAAAAAGAAAATCAGGAAATTATAAAATGAATACCTGTACACTTGTATATGCTCTACAATATCCTAAAGACACTGTACTCTTTTATATATTATTTTAAAAAAAAACCAAATAAAAAAGCAAATTACAAATGACAATACAATTAAGTTTACTTTGGAACTGGAATCATAAAATACTGAATTAAAATTAGTTTATCACTATGTACACTATTCACATTGAAATTCTTTACAAAATACGCTTAAGAATAAACAAAAACATGTATCCCAGCTGACCAGCACAGACTGGCAAAACAACTGATCGCTGCCCAGATGGCCTTGCAGCCGTGGGCCTAAAACATTGTTAGTTTCTAGACGTAGGCTTAGTATTAGTGCTATGTTTAAGCGAACAATGTATTAATAAATAAATAAATAAATAAATAAAATAAATAAAATTTGAATGCATTATTCTTTATAATATTCCAAACATTGTTTTTTAATATCTAATATTTCTTCAGGTGTTAATTATTCAGAATGAACTAAAGGTTGAGCATTGGCATTAATATGTATTTGCTCAATATCTCAAAAGTATTCATTCTTCAACAACATTCCATATTTAATTCATCAATGTATTCTTTTTTCAGAAAACTAGAAGATATGGAATTAAAAAACATTTAAGCACTATCTTAAATATTCAGACTTGAACTCAACATTAACTTCATTAATTAATTTTAAAACATATGAAAGTAAATTCAAGTATATCTTGTTCAGTTTAGAAGACATATCTTTGGAAAAGTCCGAATTATTTTAAAAATTATAAAGTACAAAATAGTGCTCTAAATCAGTCGCGATGCTTGTAATAATTTCTAATATTTCAAAATTATTTTATGTTAGATCATGTTTTATTTCTAGGTGTATCGTCAAACATTCGGCAGTAGGAAACATTCTCACATGGTACAGGGCAGTAACGTGGCATGGACTTGAGGCGAGGGAAAGCAATGAGATTATAATATTACAAAAGCGTTTAATAACCATTCGCTCAAAAGTTTTTGCAACTATTCTAATAAATTATCTGTAGCCATACCCCTCTCGATAGCAGCTTCTTAAGTATCCCAGGAGGCAACTGAAACAGTAAAATGCGTCGACTGTGCGAAAATTGCGAAAGTTAAGATGAAACCTCGAAGTATATCATATGTGACTATTCCACGCTACTTTAAGGTTGAAAATCACTGGAGAAACCTCTCTCCAAATAAAGCTTGCAAGCCTAAGCTAACTACAAATGCAATAATCGAGTTCGTAAAAAAGATATTGTAAGCTTAACCAATCTATGGAGTCCGAGTCTCCTCTGCTCTTAACCTTAAGCTTAAGCACAATCGAGCACATGAGAGTAGGCATGAATTGCAGTGTTTGGGCCCCTGCTTTTAAATTAAAATAAAAGCAATTAAAGAAATGATCATATTCAGGTCGCATTTATTTGTATATCTACACTATAAACTCTGTTCCAATCTAGGCTGTAAACAAATTTGAAGTTTTCAGTTTTCTCGAAAACTGAGACAATAAATAAGTTTCAGAATATGGAGAGATACTCAAGACAGTTCTAACACACTGTGTACATAAGTTGTCTGGTAATAACAGCATTTGAAATGTAAATGAAATTTCAAGAAATTCGCAGAATACGAAAATAGAAAATTTCAAATTCGTTTATAATTCGTGTAGTATGAAGCAGCGTGTATTATTCGTCGTCTTCATGAAACTGAGAAATAAATCTTTTGAGATGTAACAATTTTAGGAGTAATCCTTTTCATAATATTTGACCTCATTCTGGAAAACGAAAATCGGCAATATCTTCATTGATAAAGTAATATATGTATAGATAAGATTTTTGCAAAATAATAGAATACAGATGATATTAGATTTGATTTTCCTGAGTTTCATATGAGTACGACAGGTAAAAATAGTCAAAAATTCAGATTCACGATTATGGCAACAAATAAATGGCGACAAATAAATTTTAAATAATCTAAATTAAAATATCAATAATTGCTCATTTGCTTCTGTCATCAATATAATATTTCAAAACGTCTCTGCTCTAAGGTAATATTCTCCTCTCCAATATGAAATTCCCCTCTAAAATTTACAATTTTCTCTCACTCGCGCGGGTGGAACAAAAATATTTACCTACCCACAACCGAATTGCTTCCTTATCAACTTACCTACGTGAAATTGATGGAAGCACAAATAAATCCACCTCCAGTCGAAACAAATACAGCGTTGATCTATCATAAGAAAAATTATGAAGGTATAGAGGAATTGCTGAAGTTGTTCCTAATGGTTTTGACCAGGGACCAGAAACCTTTGCTACCTCTGCGGCTTGCTATGATTCTTTGTCTATTACTCTGGTCAAAAAGAATTTTTTCTCTTTGGATAATGAACTTGCATGTGTTTCTCTGAACTCGCCAATCGATATGTAAGAACTGATTGGGATTCATAAGACTGTGATGCAACCATTTTAATGCCACACTAGCATCTTTGTCATTGAAACGATAACTGTATACTACTCGTTCGCCATGGATGTTCGCCATCTGTTCATGACTAAAACATCTTCCAACTTAATGCCAGGGTCACTGGACCCAAGTTGGCGAAATCTCTCCCGCTCAGAAACAGACAGGTCATGCAGTTGTGGAGTGTTCGTGTGATTGAACCTGATCCGGATCAATGCGAACTATTGGTACTGTAGGAGCATTTCACTTAAAGTGAAATGCTGGCCTGATTCTATCCAAGATCTTACTCGTAGAGATTAGATACTGTGGCCAGTTAAGAGGATATAGTGGTCGGGTAGAGATCAGGTTAAAACGCTTCCCTATGCCGATCCTTCCCAGTACACCTCTTCTCCACACCAAAAGGCGCCTATGGTTTTTCTTTGAAGAAGACTTGCAAGGCGTTCGTCAAACGTCTCAGACCTTAGCAGATAAACGATGGACCAGGTAATCAGTAATTTTATCAGAACTTTAAGGATAATGGAACTGGTCGACTACGCCATGAGTTTACAGCTCTAGACAGTCTCTCCAGAGCAATGCCGCTATTATTTGATTTTCTCACGCATCCGATATACACACCTAAATACTTTAAGCAAGTATTGGTGTATTGGATGTTCAGTGGAGTATCTGAACGATTTCTCCATCTTTCACACCACAAGCCTTGATTATTACTAAGTTCGTACTGTTCGAAGATAGCACAAACGACTGGAAAACATAAGGGGCCTCACATTGGTATATTGTAAACGAACTGAATACTCTTCGAGCATTCGGCGAAGATTCACCAGTAGCGGTTCCAACGAAAAATCATTAAGCATACCTGACAATGGATAGCCCTCGATGAAACGAGATATGAGCCAGAACTTGTCCTTGTTGCTAATAACATTAATAATAAAATAAATATTTATTTAACATAAAAAGCTATATATATATATTATATAATTATTTTCTATTTTCTTTGAATAATCGATATATTGATTAATAATACAAATTTAGTCCTTTGTAAAATAGAATGTTCAATATAATTATTCTCATAATATTTCAATTTTTAGTTCTATAAAAAAAAAAAAATAATAATAATGATAATAATAGTAAGCAAACTTTCCGGTTTATTCCAAACAATATTTTAAAATTTCTGAAAAAGTCCATGTTTTTTATTTGTATTGTAAATATTTATTTAACATAAAAAGCTATATATATATATTATATAATTATTTTCTATTTTCTTTGAATAATCGATATATTGATTAATAATACAAATTTAGTCCTTTGTAAAATAGAATGTTCAATATAATTATTCTCATAATATTTCAATTTTTAGTTCTATAAAAAAAAAAAATAGTAATAATGATAATAATAGTAAGCAAACTTTCCGGTTTATTCCAAACAATATTTTAAAATTTCTGAAAAAGTCCATGTTTTTTATTTGTATTGTAAATATTTATTTAACATAAAAAGCTATATATATATATTATATAATTATTTTCTATTTTCTTTGAATAATCGATATATTGATTAATAATACAAATTTAGTCCTTTGTAAAATAGAATGTTCAATATAATTATTCTCATAATATTTCAATTTTTAGTTCTATAAAAAAAAAAATAATAATAATGATAATAATAGTAAGCAAACTTTCCGGTTTATTCCAAACAATATTTTAAAATTTCTGAAAAAGTCCATGTTTTTTATTTGTATCCCAAGTCTTTCTTAATGATGCTCGGCATTCCAACACACGATCTGGATCGCAGTGCTTGAGTCCCTAATGTACTGTTTTCGCCATTCTTAAGTTTTTTTTTACCTTTTTGCCGTCGAATTTACGAAATTCTACTACACTTTCACCATTTCTTTTTATAATTTTTAATTTTTTAATGTTATTTATAAAAATGAAAAAAATTAAGGTGGAACATATTTTCATGCTCGGGTCTTTGATTATACAGGGTATTTCCTCCATGCTGGTCCATAGAGCGGGAGGTAATAGTACTCACCTAGACAAAAACAAAATTGTAAGGCAGGGGGTGGGCAAAATAAATAGGAGAACCCACAGCTTACAGTTATTATAAAAAAAGTTATGTTAATAACCTATTTAAAAAAAAAAACAGTAGAGGTCATAATAAAAAAAAATGTAATACTAGTTTACACTACAAGAATTCCTGAGGGTAGAGGAGTACGGAGGAAAAATGTAGCAGAAATTATTTTGTGTTTTCGCTGAAAAAATTTCCCGAAATATACCCTTTTTTTAGCCTGTTTTTGTTTGCCTAGGTGAGTACTATCACCTCCCGTTCTATAGACCACCATGGAGGAAACATCCTGTATAACAAATAAAAATACGGATAAGCTAAGTTAAGTGAAGCCAGACCAATATTAGTGTTGGAATCAAGTTTTCTTGCGTTAGAGAAGTAAAGAATTCATGAAGGAGCAGCCGATTTATTTAATAAGAGTACAAATGTGTTCACATTTCTACACGCTACAATACATGCTGTCATTTTTTAATAGTTTTTTGTGTACTTGCATTTTATTTTCCTCTGCATTTTTCGTCCTTCGTAATCACTCACCCCTTCGATCTAAATGGAGTAATTTTCACTTCATTTACGCGTATTTTATGGGCTTGTCATAAATTCCGTACCCATTCTAGAACTTATGTAAAAATTAGGAATGATCATCATCAGCATCATCAAAAATGTTCTATGGTTTATGCTTTCTTATAGACAAATATTTACACATGAGTCCTTTAAACAAATGTTTGTGTGTAGGTATGTAATACAAAAAAAAGGAAATGTCTAAATTTATTACCTATTATAGAAACTGCACTATCCAAATGAGTGATTTTCGTAAGCTTTCTAAACTGTCGAGGAGAATTAGTGCCTCTTTTATGTATTTATCACTTGCAAACACTCCGATGGTCGAGTAAAAACATATAAAAGGTAGTAATATCTTAGCATTACATCCTCTTCCCGCCGTGTCCGTTATGTACATATATCTATATACAGATTAATCGATTTATAATCGCACTTCCACCTGACACCATTTCTATCCGTGTATTTCTAGCTCCAGTTAACCAGGCCGCATATGCGTTCATAATATGTAGATAGCCCTGTCATGTAGAAAAAAGGGAAACCCCAAGTAATTGTCATATTAAAAACTCGTAACGCATCAAATACGATTTTTTTCAACATTTCCACGATTATAGCCACCATGCACATAGGTGTAATTTCACACATGAAGTTACCTATCTCGTCAATGCTTTGCTTGACCGGATAATTCAGTGTTCGGTGTGACCGGGCCCTGGCTAATGTATTTGCGCAGTATTTCTTCAGCGCACATTATATTTTTTAAAAGAGGAACACTGAAATTGTAGTAAACATTGGGTCGGGGTAATGATGTGGTCTCGTCAAATTACCACTCTCAAATGACCGGAACTAAACAGTTCTGACACATTTTCATACCTTGCGCGTCAAAATGTAGCATAGCAGAAAGTGTAACAGGTGGAAATATCTAATGCTAGGGCATGAGCAACTAAAGCTGTCGCATTTTCCGGTACTTTGTATTAGAGATTTTAGATTGAGATAATTGCTACTGAGAAGAAAATTTTTTTATTGCCTCACTACTAGATTTTCATGACACTTAAAATAAGTGTAAAACTGTTGACAGAATATTCGTTTTGTTTACAACTTTTTATTTGTTGTTTTTATAGAAAATTGCTCACTCTTGGTTTTATTGGATGCACATATTATGTATGGTCCTGTTTACAAGTTAACTTGAGAACGCTTTGAACTAAAATTATGGCTACAGCACAGAGTTTAATTAATCAGACTTGAGTTTGTTATTTATAAACGCACATTCAAATTAGTTTCCTTAGGTCAAGAAATATCCAGTCGTCAGAGAATTTAATTTCATTGGAACTACCATGTAATGAAATTTTTTGAAAAATTAGTTATAACCACAGAGTATGTGGTAATGCTTTACGTTCGCGGCGATAGGAGCAGTATTTACTATTTAATAGTCTACCTCATGCGAGAATAGTTTTCGCTTTTCGATATTGATTATTTTTGCTTTACCGATTGTCAATAGGTTTTAGATTGCACCCATTGCAGTAGAAACATTCCCAGGTTTGCGAATATCGCGGTTTTTTAAATATGTAATTTTTGTTGAATCACGTCTTAATTATAATTTTTAATAACTTTTGCGATAAATTCAAGGAAATTAAAATTCGTAAATTTTGTTGACTTACAAATTTTGGGAGTACCTACTCACCAAAGAAGTATGAGTTTTGACTTCAATAATTGTACGAATAAAAAGCTTTTAAAAACAATTTAAAAAGCTGGAATTGGTCTAACAAGGAGAGGGTCCCTACTCGTCATCACCGATTTCGAAATAATGCATATTGTAGAGGAGCGCGGAGTTTTGTAAGCTTATACTGGAAAATGCTCAAATTAGTAAATTTTCGCGGAAGTTGCCGTGGTTAAATTGTAACAGAATTTGAACGAAAGTGAGAAATTCATTCAGATAAAATGCCAACTACAGAGGAGCTATGTAGATTTTCGATTCTGTAAGCAGAATTTCCGTGCGTTTTCAAAGATTGCCGGTAGATGGCGAAAAGTGTATATGCAAAATTAGTATAGACTTAGTTATTTTTAAATAGGTAAAGGACATCCGATCTTCCTGAAATTTTGTACAGATAATCTCTTAGTAAAAGTACATCCATAAAAAAAGACAAAAATTTGGATTAATCGATAAGTTGTAGAAAAACATTTCGAAATGAACTTTTTAGACAGAATTTTGACTGTCGAAAATTAAATTTCGCAACTTAATCAGAAGAGGAGGGAAAATATGTTCAAAAAATCACAAAATACTAAGAAACGGAATTTTTCAAATCGGATAATATTTACCCCACCTCCCTTCTAGCATTCGAATTCGGGAAATGAAAAATTTTTTCCATTGGTGCATATGAATGACCTTTTGACATTGAACTTTTTATCCGATTTTAATGAGATTATGTACGAACATCCTACACATATGGTAGAATATAAAATAATAGGGGTATTCACTCTTTAATGTATCAGTGTAACCGATGTAAAAATACAACAAGAATTTACAAAAAAGAGTGAACACACCCTTTAGCCTATAGCTTACTTCGAAATGTATCAGGGTTATAAAATGGCCCCGTAGGAGCTCTCCCCGGCCCTGGAAAAAATTGAAAAAATCCTCAAGATTCTCAGGAGTCATAGCTATTTTAGAACAAAAGAATTTTGAAGATCCGGTTAAAAATAGCTGAGATAAAAACAAAAGTATCTCAACAGAACAGCGGCTTAAAATTAAGGAAATCCGGTTTTTCATGGCGTTTTCTGACCGTTTTGGTCATTTTCAAAGTTTTTATTTCTACTATTACCACTTAATTATACACTTTTTCAGTATAATGTCGGCGGATAAGATGAAGCTCGTTTTGTTTGGAACGTTTATTTCAAATTAGTTTTCCGCTCGGGCTGATAGTTTAGGAGAAAACTTAATAAGAGTAGAACAACATCCTTTTACGACGGCTTTTTGCCGTGAAATGATGTAAAAATTTACAATTTCTCTTTACGGAATAACGGTGCTTCTGAGGAATTTTTTTGTTAAGATGTAAAAGTTTTGTAATCGAACACTTATACCTATGAAAATTGAAAAATAACTCGTATGTAGCAATGGGGTATATGGGACCAAGATGAGGAAAAACTTTGAACTTCGGGAGGAAAAGCTCAGTGAGAAAATGTGTCGAATTGAAAATAACAACATTCTAGTAAATAGAGACTTTTGTTACCCTTAATTTGAATGTAAAATTCTTTCTCTAGGGGCTTCCGTTATGATGCAGGGTCCGACAAAGTGAAAAAGTGGCTTTCCGGCAAAATGTTAGAGGGTGGAAAAAATACACTACGAAGTATACCGGATTGAAAATTTAAAAACGCCATTCGATAGAGCTCGGTGGGGGCTTTAATTAGACACCCCACATGCCATATTTGGGTCGTGAGTGGGTGGGGTAACAACCACCCACCCTAAAATTCCCCCACCTCAACTTTTTTTTTTCATAACTTTAATCATTTCACCGAACTAAGGACGAATCCAAAGATGGTTTTTAGATCCGCCCCCCCCCTCTCCCCGCAAAAAAGGTTCGAATATTGAAAATAATTAAAGCAAATCTCTGAACTTCAAATACTATTATTAAGTAATTTAGGGGCGAAAAAGTAAATCGCTCACACCAATTTGTTTTTCGGTGATGTTTTATTAAGTTTTCCAGAAAGTTTCATACTGTTTGATGCGCCATTACTTATGTTTTGGGTTCACAAATTTGCAATACCTTTTTTTGTGGGGGAAAACCGTGATGCGAGTAGATGTAAATTAAACACCCTGCTAAATCAACCCAGTACCACCTAGGAAAAATATAAGTGCACCAGTGGATAGTCCTCAAAAGGATCTTTCATTTGGCACACTGGTAATTTTCTTAGGACACTCCCCGCCCCCTCTGCACACCCTGACATTTGACGTTCAATCTGACCTCCTAACTACAACTATACGAGTCGGTTTACACTGCCAATTTGTGAATGTAAAAATACAAGACCCTTGTATCGCATTTTCTATGCATAGGTCTTGTATTACTTAACTAGGTTGTAATCAAATACATCTTTTACAACGACACACTCTTTGATACAGCATTGCGTGAATACCCCTAATTTTTTTTTTATAATAATATATAAATAACCCACCCCGTACGAATCTTTTAATAGGTTCAAAAAATCATAAAAAACTCGCAAAAAGAATTTTGAAATTCGGTTGGAATTTTGCCGAGAGATAAAGGTGGCAGCTTTACAGTATATGCTGCTAAGTATCGTTGAAAGTTGAAAGTTGAAAGTAATTAGCATACCTCGCAATTTTATTTTGGAAAATGCTCCTAAAGTAACCGGGGTAATGAGTTTTGGTTTTCTGTATATGAACGATAACAGGTTATAGATAGTCGAAACGAAAGCAAAGTGGCTTAAATGATGCGAATATACCCGCAAGATTGTAATTATCAAAGTTTTCACAAAAGTGTTAATTTTAACCCCAGGTTCACCTAAATTATGCATTATCTTGCTTCCGCTCGACCATCTGGAGTTCCCACTTGCGTCACTTTCATTTCTAGTCAAGCCCAACATATACTGTGAATTTGGACGAAATCGGTGATGACGAGTAGGGACCCTCTCCTTGTAAGACCAATTTTAATGATACCTTAGATCAGTGTTGGGCGTAATCTGATTGCAGTGTAATTTAATTAATAGTTCCATTACAGTTTAGTCAAATTACAAAGTAATCTAATTAAATTGTATTCGATTACATATCAATCAGATTACTTATGAGAGAATATGTAATCTATCAAATGTGTAATCTGTTACAATATAATTAGATTATTTTGTAATCTAATTACATTGTAACAGATTACTTTGTAGATTACTTAAAAGTAATTAATAATATAATGAAATGAATTAAAAGAAAATAGTATTGTTCTCGTACGAAATTAGTTTTAGGGAGTTTTATGAAGAATTAGAAGCCAAAAATCTTAAATATCTTAAATGTCTTAAATGTCTTAAATGTAATCACATTAATTAGATTAACATGTAGTGGGATTAACTTGTAATCGATTAATGTGTAATCAGATTAACTTGTAATCACATTACACGTTAATCGATTACATTATGTAATTATGGAAATAGATTACATTAGTATTCTATTACAAAGTAATCTGATTACAGATTACATGGTTAATTGTAATTGTTAATCATTAATCAGATTACATTTTGCCCAACACTGCCTTAGATGAATGCCCGAATAAAATTTCGTATGGTCACCTATCTATGCAAGTTTGATTTTTGAAGTGGTTTTTCGCATATATTTCTAGAACGGTTCGTTGGACAATTTTATAGGATTTTGTATTCCGAAGAAGTTTTTAGTACAATAAAAATGTCTAGGACTGATCGTTTTCACAGTATATGTAAAAAACTAATTTTTTATATGGCATCATCAAAAAGGGGTTGCCCGATTTATTCCACGACGCGTTCTCCAACAGTTTCCAAATATATAGTGAAAACCGAAATTTTTGTATGGCAACCCCACGAAGGAGTGGCCCGATTTGACTCATTTTCTAACTTGATTTTACTTTTTTTAAAGTCCGTGTACAAAATTTCAGCTTTCTAAGTGAACGCGTTCTCGAGTAATGGTACGCACGGATAGATGGACGGATATACAAAAATCAAAATAACTTTTAATTTTATGCGTGGGTGCCCTATCTATTTTGCTCTACCATCATTATATCTGTGCGTTACAAACGGAATGATGAACTTAGTATACCCTATAGATTTCATCTAGGGTATAACAAGAAATATAAGTAGCCATAAAAATTCAAAGTTGAAGAAACTAAAAATTGTTTGCAAATTTGACTAATATCAGACATTTCAAGTACAATCCTACCTAAATCAAAGACTTGTATGTATGGTGTTCGACAATTAACAGTAGCTGATAACTGGTCTTCTATGGTTACTTTATAGGGTTACGTGAGATAAGCAACAGAAATTATAGAGGGTATGTGTATCTAAATTCTATCAGAGGGTGAACGATTTTCCTTTTATTTTAAATGAGTCATCCTCCTCTTTTTTCCGTTGCGAAATTAAGACTCAACAAATATGAAATTTTTTGAACCTTAACATTTTTTTTCCTGTTTTTCAAAAAACTTGTCATAAGTAGGTACAAGTTTTTCATAACGAATCTAGGATTTCTACTGTCTTCATTGTAAAATAATAAAAATTTGTCACGCTGTGTAATCAAAATGGACCTTTTCTTAAGCATATCCAGCGAAAATAAGCTACGAATCTCATCTACAGAAGAAAATTTCTTATCTTTGGATTTAGATGAAGAAAAGGGGCAACAAATTCCAAATGGTGCCTAGAAGTTAATTTTACGTCTGTTCGCATACTATTTTGAAAATAAAAATTTGTAAAACTTTTTGTTCGAAGGCGTTCGCGTACTTAAAAATTGAGAGCGAAATTGTTGACGGTACTTTTCCCCTCCTTTCAATTTATTACTTGATTTAACTAGACAAAAATCGTCAAGGAAAAACTTCGTTAGTGTCATTGATAGCTCGCCACCGGTGTTTAGAAATTTTGAAAATTTTTAGTTATTTTCCCAGGTTTTAGTAATTTTTCAAGTTTTTAGTTTACTTTAAACAAAAATGCAAAAACTTGCTACACCTCCTCCAGTAGAAGAAGAATGTTCTCCAAAAGCATTTCTACGTATTCAAAGTGGTAAATTAAATTTGTTTATTGTACTACAGAAACTAATTCTCAGTCATGCATATTTATTTCAAATAGGAGCACAATAATTCAATAATTTACACAATAAGTCGAGTAATCTACTTTAATTCTTTGACGTTACACATATCTGTCATACAATTTGACGTTTTCGATGTTTTTACTTAAAAAAGTCGCGAACAGACCTTTTGTTATCTATGTTGACTATAGTGCAAGTGTACAGAATAAACAGACTTTTTAGCTCTCCAAAATCAGTTGATTACTCAATTGCAGGTTTCGGCTTACTGCCATAATTTTTGTGAGATCTAGTCTCGGGCGTAAGGGAAGGTGCCGGTTTAAAATAGATAAGTCAGCTTTAATTTTAAATTCAAATATAAATTTTATTAAAATATCGTAACCTATATATCACAATTTAATTTTATTCAACTAAAACGTAAAATCTACTAGTACTAATAATAATATAAAATTTAGTAAAATCCATTCAATAACAAAAACCAAGTTAAAAATTCAATTAAAATTCAACATCCAGAAATCCAATTCAATTCAATGCCGCTGTCACTTTATTTCTGTAAATAAGAAGAAGCTTTCTGTTACCTTTTCGGAATTATACTTGAAATTATACTTCTGCTGCAACGTGCTGAACCATGTAAGCAGAATTATACTTCTGTTACAGCGAATGTGAAAACGTTTAGGCAGAATTACTCTTCCGCATCGACGTGCTGGCGCGTGTAAGCAGAATTATACTTCTGTTACACGAGTGGGGAGCAAATATTAGATTTTTTGGGAAGTTGGATTTTAGTAGAGAATAGAATTAAACTTCTATATGAAGGAATAAAACAAAATTATACTTTTGTTCAAAGGATAGAAAACAGATTAGACTCTGAAAACCGAATGGGTAATTTTGCTGCAGGTCGCCGCCTTTTATCCGCCCCGTGAACAGCTATGTCCCAGCTCCGTAATGTGTTGCCCTAGCAACGCTTGGTTTGTTTTGGTCCAATTTTGATTGTGACGACACCAGCTATCTGTCGTAATGTCAATAAATGACATTACAAAATGTAAATAATTGGAGGGAAGTGGGATTTTGGGTAAGTTTCAGATATTTTGTTAATTTATATGTAATTTAATGAATTTTTATGTTTTATTTTAGACACATTGGAATGCAGGATGGTTGTAGGCATGGATAAGGACTGCAGTCTATGATTCAGTCCAGTTAGATAAGTATTTTGTGTTATTTTAATCCTTGAAGCATGATATTTTGTGCAATTTTGTTTTTTCCTTTATATTTTTGGATAAAATGTTTTCATCGAGAGATAAGTTATACATAGTTGAAAGGATAGAGAAATTCGTCAAAATATGTATGTGGACTGAACAATTTTAAACAATACGAATATCGAATGAATTCTATCTCAATAGGGGTAGGATGGTATCGATATAATACTGGCGGACACATCTTTCGGAGGATTTTCTCTGTCCACATATTGCCTAGGAACCCTAATATCGGAAAGCGTGTCTTAAGGAATTTGAGAAATTTTTCAAGATTACTTAAAAAATTACACTTCCATAACGTCTGAAAAATCTGACACAATCCTCCGAGAATGACAAATAATATTAGAAAATGTCAGTCAATGGTTTCTACTTGAAGTTTCTGAAGACTCAAAAGACAATCCGAAGTTTCTGAAGACTCAAAAGACAATCCTGCCTAGTCTCAGCTTTAGCTATTAAGAAATTTTCAGAAATATTGACATTTACATATATTGATCAATACTATTTTACAAGAAGTCTATTTCACTGATCACCTTCCATAATTGATTTGCAGTTTACATCGATTTGTAGTTTCTTCTAACAAGTTAGTTTTCAAATGTCATGGTTTGTGGATCTCGATACTCCTAGATCGAATATTCGTATAGTCTTTTATTGCGGCTGATCATTAAGATGCAATTTAACTAATTATACGACATGTGGTGGTATCATTGGGAAGTACAAATAATCTAAATTTTATATCGTAATCTGCCTGATTTTCAACATATGAATTGCTTCATGGAGTAACGATAAAATAATGTTTTGTTCAACAAGAAGTTCAACGGAAATACACATTTTCGTGAATTATGGTTCAAATTATTCATTCCGGATTTTTTCTTATAAAGTCTATATGAAGGATTCGATTGTGCATTATCATTGGAGTATCAATACGATGGTATTTGATAAGTCAATGAGTTTGAAATGAAAGAATATTTTCTCCCGAAATCAAATTCCGACACAGTTTCCGATGCGATTTACCCAACAGTCTCTAACTTCTTCAAATCTCCGAAAAAAATGTGATTTCTTAATGGTACTTTGTTTCAGACACGACTTCTTTGTTTAATACGAACTTTTATAGTCGCATTCATTTCGTCATATTTGAAAAGCAGAAGAAGTGACAGGAAGCTGAATGTGAAGAATAATATGACGTGTGAGTTGGTGTGTTTTCGTGGTGAAGGTAATATTTTTTTTTTGATTTTTGTTGACAGATGGGTACGCATCCATTTATATAAACCATAAATTCAGTACAATCGTTTTTTCCTTTTTCGTGTACTAGACGAAGATTATGTTATTTGAATTCCTTATCTATCCGACGGAAACATTCTTGTTCATTGTTTTGACTGCTCTTTAATTTTCTTTATTTGTTACATAATCCTGCAAAACCAAAAATGGATTTTGTTGAACACTCGAATTTCTATGGCCAGAACTTGAGAACATCGATATTGAAGAGATGTGGTTCCAACAACATGGCGCTACGTGCCATACAGCTAATGCTACGCTCGACTCGCTGAATGTTTGGCAATTGGATCATCTCAAGACGGGGATTTGCGAATTGGCCGTCGCGGTCATGTGATTTGACACCCCTAGATTATTTCCTTTGGGGATACGTCAAAGCACAAGTCTATGCTGACAATCCACAGACTTTGGATTATTGGAAGCCAATATTCGTCAAGCAATCGCCGGCATACAGCCGCAAATGTTGGACAGGGTGATAAAAAATTGGAGCGATCGGGTGCGTCAGTGTAAACAAAACCGCGGTGGGCATTTGAACGACATCTTGTTTTAAACATAACTGCATTGTCCAATGTTTAAAATAAAGCAAAAATTAAATTGATATGTCAAACCATTGTTGTTTTATTAAAAATTAAAATCCTATCACTCTTAATGAAAGACCCTTTACAACAGTAATTCAAAAATATATATAGGGTGTCCGTGAGCGGTCTGGCACCCGAATGCTATTGATAGGTCATACTTAGCAAGCAAAAAATTGTGTAGGTGTGGGAAGGTAAATCCTAACGGTTTCGGAATTAACAGGACTTAAATATATTTGGGGCATGTTTTTATAAATCACCCTGTAACTTTTGAACGTTACACCCTAAGATGGATTTAAAATTTGATAGATTGATATTCATTAGAAGTTTCCAACGGTCTGTAAACTTTCCCCTCCACCCCTCCGTTGATTTGAACTTATGGTATATATATATGTATATTTAAATAGTTATCTCGAGATCTTGAAGTGCCGAAAATTAAGTACATATTTGGAAATGTATTTGAGGTTAACCCATTTTTTTTGTTTGATTTTGAACAATGGAAACTGTAAGTAGCCAGTGCCCATTAAAGAAATTGAAATCTATTGATTTACCTATAAATATGTACATACATAGGTATGTGCTTGTTTTTAATTTTAGCAAAATTTTTACAAAATTCTAAATATCTAAGTATTTTCCGACATTAAGTTTTATATTTTGGTATAGATATGTAAATATACATATACAGTGGTAGAAATTGACATAAAAACAGTAATGTTTTTTGATATTTTCAACTAAATCTTCAATAAAATTAGATCTTTTTTTATATATTTAAATCTATATATATAATCAGAGATAATATTACTACCTTTTAAAAGTAATTCCAGGAATTTTTTCGATACTAAAAACCAAGAAAACACTAAACTACAACTGTTTTTATATAAATTTCCACTAACATTATACAAAATTAGCGCGTTCAAATAGTAAATGTGGAGATGAACAATGATATGAGAGAGAGAAAAAGTCATAACGGATTTCTTGGTAAGAGTCTGATGGATGATCTAAATAAGAAAAAAAACGTAAGGTGTTGCCAACAATAATGCAATTTCAAATTATTTACGATACATCATGTTGTTTTTATGTAAATTTCCAACACTGTAGTGTAGATCCCAGTAGAACTGGGACTTAGTTCCAGGAACGCACTCAGGATTTAGCTTAGGGGGGGGGGGGGGGCATAGGTGTTCCAAGTCCTAACGAGTCGGAAAAATACGGCTCTAAAGTCGCGTCCTGCACCCATCTGAGCACTTAAGGACTGCTATTGTAGAATA
Source organism: Dioctria linearis (assembly GCA_963930735.1). Classification (NCBI taxonomy): domain Eukaryota; kingdom Metazoa; phylum Arthropoda; class Insecta; order Diptera; family Asilidae; genus Dioctria; species Dioctria linearis. The sequence continues at coordinate 54,850 of CAWVNZ010000296.1, forward strand.
AAAGGTTTTATTTTATTTTATCGGACTTTGTAATAATATACAGGCCACATTTTATACGTAATTTGTAAATTATGTTAAGAAAACTGACATTCTGGAGAGGGACCGGTCACGTTCGTCCCCCTCTCGGTGCGCCCCTGCTTAGATCCTCTCAAAAGGTTAGATTTTTCTAGAGCAAGGGTTGCTATTCTTTTCTCAATCGATTTTGCCGAAAGTTCCAAGTGGGTAGGTATTTCATATTTTACATTCTACGAAAGGAAAAGATAGTACAGCTGGAAAATAATATTAGGGTATTGCGTACATAAACTGACTCTTTTAACTTTATATGACATAACCGGTGAAAAGTATATGTTTAAAAAATATTTTCGGTATACATATATTTAAAACTTTACAGTTTCCTTAAGGCTTAGGAGGAATTTTTGAACGTTTCCTGTCCATGATTTTTATTGATGAAATTAATTTAATGATTACTGCGAATATGTTTTCTTTCGATATCACCGAATTAAGACTAGCGGCAATCACACGGCATGCACAGCGTTACAAAACAAAGTAAGTTTAAAAATTCATAATATGAAGCTCGCATACTACAAAACTAAATTGGATTTAAGTGCTCACTAAAACACTATGGCTCAACTTACGTTGTGCCAACGTGTATGGAAAGGAATAATTAGAATTTATGCAAAACCGGGGGTCACATCACAACTAAAATGATCGAGGGTAGAAAAAAGTCGCAAGTAGTCGCTTTTAACTTTTTTTTATCATATTTAAGTTAGATATCACAAAACCCCATATTCGGTTTGATTTGGAAAATCTGTCGATAATATTATCCACATCAATGTCGATCTCAGAGTGGACAGACTTTAAGGACTTATATCCATATTCTCTATCTCGTGAAAAGATTGTAGAAATAGATGTGACGCAACCGATTCTGTCACGGGTGAAATAAATGACTGAGAGTGAAAGCTGTCACCTTCAAAGGAATGGGAGTAGAAGTGTATGATATGTCACTGACTATTTCTTTTGATGGAAACTTAACTGATCTTACTTTCTTCTGAAATAAGTTGTCAATGGTCTTATCAGTCTTCTTATACAAATTAAAAGTAAACGTTAAATTAATATGAGAGGACAAGAAAAGCAATTCCAACTACCGAAGAGGAAGGCGAATGGATTTTATTTTTATAGTTTTGCCGTAAAAATTCTGAAGAAAAATTATAGGATCAATTTTAGCCGCACTCGTATCAATCCAAATAATGGTTTTCAGCCAACAATAGTGTATAAAAATTTGGAAGAAAATATTTAAGTAAATTTCTAAGAACAAAATATATCCTTGCCAATGTTCATAAATATCTTTAGCGACCCAGATCAGCCAAGGCACCTGATTCAACATAACTCTTTGGAATCATTGTTCGCCACAAATAGCCCATGAAAAATTTTCACATCTTTCTAAGAAAACTGAATTCTTGCGCCACTGTCCGAAAGAGTGAGCCAGCTGAATCAATGCACCAATTCGTTTAGACTGTTGTCGGTAAATAGTTGTTCATTCAAATTTTTAAGAACAATTTGCACGTGAATTTCCAAGAAAAATTTGATGCTTTTCTACGAACGTAAAAATTTTGAACAAGTCTTTATTCAGTGTCGCCATGAAAAATGAACGGGTGGCTAGACGTTAACTGCATGCAACTAGGGTTCTACTGGAAGATGGAAGAACCGTACAACAAAATTTGTTAAGTCAAGGCTTAAATACAATTGCGACGGGCTACGGTAAACGACAAAAAAATGCCGCTGTCAACCTTCTAAAAGCACAGCGTCTTATGCGAATGCTCCAATTTCGACAGGTGACGGTCAGCGGTGGACGAATTTCTAATTTTGCCGTCGTCGCCAACAAAATCAAACGAATGAAATTGTTGTGGCATTTTTTTTGTCAAGGTTGTAATACGTCGGTTCAATTCCAAAACAATGAATTTTGAAGAAAACATGATTGAGGAAGTACGAATTCATAAAATAATTTTTGATATACAAAAGACAACGAGTATGAACGAATTGGCAAAAAAGGCATGGTTTGGATGGGTATTTCGAGGCGCTTAAGTGCAAATGGTAAAGTTCTGATATTTTTGGTATTTAGCTTGATTTGAATTTAGTTAATTTCTGTATTTTAAATTTTTCGTTTCCCCACTGGTCCATTGCAATTCTTTCAAAATAATATAAAATATTCTCGATAAAAATCCGTTTCAAAACGCTCAAACTAAAAACAAATGAAATCTCAGTATCTTCTTCTTTCACAATCGCCGCTCACTTCGACTACCTGTTTTGACAGCAAATTTCCCGCTTCCATCTACCGTCGGAAAATCAAAAGTTTATGATCGCTTACCAATTTCTTACAAACAATAACACTTTTAAAACTCGAAATTGTGGTCTTTTCCATAAACAGAGTGTCTCGTATGTGGTCTGGCACCCGAAGGCTACGGATAGGTCATGCTTAGACAACCAAAAAATTGTATGGGTGAAAAAGGTCATTTCGAAAAGATAATTGCCTACTTTCTGGCAATTATTGAACTCTTTCAGCTATTTTCGCTGGAGATGCTTAATTAAGAAAAAGTGCAAAAACGCAAAACGGGTTACATTTTGGGTATTTTAAAGCTAAGCTTTTGGTATTTTAAATTCAGTACGGTATTGATGACGTGTTTTTTGAAAAAAATAATAGTTAATTAAAAATTCCGAAATTTGAGCCATAAGTTCAAAACGGAAAAAAATTATAGACCATTGGAAAGGTTCAACGATTATCTATCTCAAAAGTTTAAATCATCATCATAGGATGTAACGTTCAGAAGTTACAGGTGATATATAAAAACATACCCAAGTATCTTAAAGTCCCGTTATCTTGGAAACCGTTATGTAATTCTTGGCAATGGAAGGTACTCTGATCTCCTTTATCTCACCTGTAAAATTCCATCTATCCTAGGATTATTTTGTTTCAGTCTACTTAAAATCTACGCTACCTTGAGTTCACTGGCTGTCAGCTAGAATTGTCTCTCTCCAACTATGTTGCCATATAGTTGAAAAAAAAAAACAATCCTGCCATATTTCATTCCAGATTGCATTGTATTTTCTAAACTGGATTCCCGATGCTTTAGAAAATTCAATGTAACATTTAATTACTGCATTAATTTTACCTATGGATTACGAAGGTATGATCCCGTCTCCCATCTTAGTTTTACGTTTCTTAGGTACTCGCTGAAAACTTACTCGGAGCTATGAATTTTAATTTTTCCCTATTAGTTATCTGGTCTATTTCGCACAGCCATCTTATTTGCGAAATATGACTTAACCTGGAACATTAATAGAGGATATAAGTTCCAATGCTTTATCCCATAATCTTCAGTAGGTGGCGAGCTGTTTGGTGCATTCAGGAAGTTGCTTATGTAGATTTACTTAGTTTTTGTCTTTAAATTACGTTTCCTCACTTGTCCTACTATTGGCAATCTTTTATTATTTATACCCGGTTAAATAAATAAATAATAATGATAATAATAATCTGCTGCTCAGATTGAAAACGTCACCACGTTTTTAGAGTGAAAGAAAATTTATTAACACCGTACAGCTTTGAATTGGCATTTCGAAACCCTTCGCTCGCAATCTCCATACAGTTCTTTTAAGAATTGAAGTTATTCTTTATCGGTAAACATTTTTATAGGGAAAATGAAATGAAAGAAGCACAGTCTCCGAGAAGGCTATACAAAAGCTTTTGCCGAATCGGGATAAGTTTCTAAATAATTCAACTACCGAAAGTAGGATAAAGAACCTTACCTTATATAAAAGAAACTAACTTTTTCCCAATATTGTCAATAATTAGTTTCATACCAGATGTGTTTGGCTTCATCCGTCCAAATTCTTTTTAACTCCTTTGGTTACGGATGGTTCTTAGGGGTAGGTACATATATATATCTACAGGGTGTCAGAGAACTCGCGACATTAACGAAATAATGAATCATAAATAATAACGGTTGCATGCGGGTAGATACATGTAGGATTAAATGAAAGGCGAGATATCCAAATCTTGCAATATATAACAGTTATTAGACATTTGGGCGGAAAAATCATTAAAAATAAAAAACTTAGGATTTCTTTTCCAATTATTTAACTTTGACGGCCTATAACTAGCGACTTAAGGGGGTGGAGAAATGGTTCGACATTGGTTGGAAAGTTTAGATGATTTACTGTCAATTGCGCTAAAAAAACCTTCATATGTTGCATAAGAAGGAAGTTATAAGGTGTTAGCAGAAAACGTAGTAAAAATAATAAAATCCCCCCATATCACCCACACCCTGCTTTTTCTGCCCCTCCTCCAGCACAATTTTTTGCTACACATTGAGTAAGGAATCTTGGGTATAGAGGAAAGTTGTGATTTCTGGGACATCCGTATAATGCATCGTTTCTGTTTTACTACGAATACGATTGAACAAATGTAGAAAGTCCATAAAATTGCTGCAGACATAAATTATTATCCAAAGATGAATTAATTTATAACCAAATTTTCATGCATCTAAAAACTTATCAAATTTTCACATTTCTTCTATTCACTACCTCCATAATTTTACAGTCAATTTAAAAGAAATTCACACCATATCGCATCGCTATGGTAGAATGAATTATTGCCGTATTAAACGTGACCAAATATTTTGGTGCCGCAGGCTACTCCTGTCATGTTGACGATGCGATGTGATTTTTTTCCCTCTTTAATTTTTATCATCCTGCAAATTTTCTCCTTACCCCGGAATACCCGTCTTTGAAGAGCAGGAAGCTAGAATCATTGCGGAGTGTTGCTAGGGACAAGTCATAAATCAAATTTGGGATCCTTTTTTTCATATCGGGTACATGTGTTGCCTCCTCACATGAACTGATTTTCTGGCTATATGCGAAGATATTAAATATTAAGTGGGTGGCCGCATGTGGACTACAACTGGCCACTGGTTGTGCATCTACGTGCTCAGTATAGGAATTTGATAAAGGAATTATATATATATATATATATAAAAAAAGAATAGTTTCTTATAAAGTGCTTTGAACCTTCAAATACTTACTTAAAAAAAATCTCTACAGAAAATGCTTTCGAATCACCTAAATCACTTCATTGAACTTGAAAAAATACGCAGATTTCAGATTCAGAGTAACCGGGGAAAAACGAAAAACAAATGTCCAGGAAAAATCGCTCTTCAATCCAACCGTGGCTTAATTTTCTCCACAAATACAATAAAATGCATGAGAACTGTCCGATTTGTCATCGTCACAATCAATTACCACCGTGCCACCCGCTTTAGGGTTTTCAGACACTATGGAGACAAGACCACAATTACCTTCACTTCGGCAAACAATCAAATGCGACAATGAACAGGTATAAACAGGTAGCAGCGTTAAAATTTCACCTGAAGGCGGCTCATTCAAGAACTCCAAGCGAGAATAATTGCTGTAAACAGAAAATATTTTCGGTTTATTTGGTCAAAATGAAAAAAAAAACGGTTTCTTGGCTTGTTTAACTTGGTTTACTCTGAAACTGGAAGGCGTAATAAATACGTGCAGATAAATTGAAAGGTTGAGAAACAAAATATCGATGAACCTGATAATTGTAGACCCTTACTAATTCAAGGTCTAATTAAGTCGCACCTATAATGCTAAGGGTAATTTATTTACTTATCATAATTTCATAAATTTGCTTTGAAGTGCCTCAACTGTAAAGGCAAGGCAGGTTTGTGGTGATTTTATAATCGGTAAGGAGGGCCAGAGATTATCTGAATCTGAAATAATAATGGAGCTGTACGAACACTGTAAAAAATTATGTACAACTATTGCCACAAAGCTAAGGTATTTTTTCCTAAAATGTAGGGAATATTCCCAAAAATGTAGGGAATATTCACTACATTTTAGGGAATATTCCCTACATTTTAGGAAAAAACACCTAAGCTTTGTTGCAATAAATGTGCACATTGTTTACAGTGTACGGTAGTTAATAAAAAAAAAACGTAAAATTAATTGATAAAGTTTTAATAAACAATTCTTTTGTTGCTGTCGAAAAATACTGGCAAGCTCTGTACGTGGGTGTTTATTTGGATAGATATGTCGATATTTGGCGCTGTAAGAGCTTAGATCTTGAATTAACCAAAAATTGGTTTTTAGTACCAAGCTAGGTAAACACATTTTTCACACCAATGCAATAATTAAAACATAATTACGGACTATTAATTTTTGTTATTGCTTTTTGCTCCGACCGCATGTACCTTGGATCAAATGCATTCCCTTTTGCAAGAAATGTAAAGGGTGAAACACGATTCCACCGTTTCGATCCGAGTCGTACAAATGTCAAATGAGCTTATATGAGACATACGTGCAATTGGGCACATTACACTGAAATGGATTGAAATGGATCGAATCGAAACGGAGAAGTTGAGCAAATTTAAACTTTTACGGATGACATAAAGGCTTTAAGGCTCCATTACGGTCAATCGCGAGATGATCTAAGAAGTCATGCATTCCAATTTGGTAAAGCCAATAATAAGGTGATGCCACAAAAATGGTCACAGGAAGAAAAAGAATGGAAAGAATGGGAGAGGTGTTTCCTTCGACGCCATAAAGACCTATCGCTGAGAAAACCTGAATCAACAAGTCTATCAAGAGCAAAAAGTTTGAACAAATCGAATGAATGTACTTTCTTTGATAATTTAAAGGAGTGCAAAAGCCGATTTAAAATAACATTCGAGAGAATATAAATAAAAATAATAAAATAAAGCCAAGTAATATGACTGTCCGCATCCCTCCCAGCATTCTAGCGTGCAAAGATGTGAAGCAAGTGGGAAGTATGACTTCTGGAGAAAGGGGAATCCATATCACTATGAGATGTGCTATTAGTGCAATAATTGGGAACCACGTCCCGCCCGTGTTAATATTCCCCCGCATTCATTTTTGTGACTTCATGCTAGAGGGAAAACCTAATGGAACAATAGGGGTGCAAATCCATCTGGCTGGTCAAACGATGTATTGTTTCACAAGTACCTACAGAATTTCATGTCACATGTTAAAGCAAAAACCAGCAATAAAGTGTTATTAATTTTGGACAACCATGAAAGTCATATTACGATTAAAACCATTGAGGAAGCAAAGAAAAATAATATTATATAACTCACTCAACCCCAACATATTTCACATAAGCTCCAGCCCATATAAGATATTCTACAACCAAGCGGTGAACGAATGGACGAGGTGTAACCAAGGCAAGGCTCTGAGTATAAGTATATGAAAATGCTGAGCTTATAGGGAAGGCTTATCACCGAGCTTTTACAGAGCAGAATATTATTAAAGGCCTTGCAGTTACTGGAATTTGGCCTTTAGATGAAAATATATTCACTGAGGATGACTATTCACCCTCAAATGTCACGGATAGACCACAATCCCACAGCACAACTTCTGAAAATCAACAGTGTTCAAATCAAAACGCTTCCAGCTTAACTAATGATTGGACCTTTTCCAAAAGCAATACCGAGAAAGGCTGAACGACAAACTACAAGAAATAGAGGTAGGACTCGGATCTTAACAGACACAACATCGAAGCCAGCACTTCAAGTCAAGGTGCAGAAGAAAAAATGGAAAGCCTCAAAGAAACAAATATTACATGATGATACTGATAGTGAAAATACTGATGTTGTATCTTAGCCCAAAATCCAAAAATCCAACATCAAATAGAATATACACATATAATGAATACAAATACAGCTACTTATTTCTGTAAGTCACTCTATGATAAAGGTAACCTAAAAAAATCAATAATGAATTTTTTGAAAATTGGTCCAAGGTTCAACACCTTCCCCAAAACAAAGTCAGCAATTGCATATCAACATTTTGATAAGTTTTGACAAATCAAGGATCAGGATGGTTGTCTTTGCTTCTCTCTACCACACGTTTCAAAAAGTCATGTTGCCAAAAAATGGAATAAACAAGCTAGAATTGTTGAACCAGCAATTTTTATGAATTTGAAGGCAACAAAAACTAAAGCGGCTATTTGCCGTTGAAGCACCATCTATACTGTATGAGTTTCAACCTGGGCCTAGTTTACTGAAGCAGATGGACATCCTGCCAATGTTGGAAAGCTACATATATGGAACATCCTGTTTGGGGTCAATTTGTGCATCTATAGGGATATCGAGCCATCCCTGTTTACGTTCGAAATATAAATAAAAATTCTGTATAAATATCTGATCACTACGAAGATTTTTGCTTGTTTGCTAACGTACAATTTAACTGAGGCTCAAACGACCGAATTGATTGGAAAAATTTAACCAATTATGACAGGTAACAGAACTTTAAATTTACTACTATGAGCTAGACAGTAAACGACAATCATAGCAGCAGATTTTCCCAGGCGAAGATGGGACAACCAAAATGAACCACGCTCGGATCATTGGCAAGAAAACGTCTGCGTCATGCTTTGGACATACGTTAGCTGAATAATATGAGAAATACATTTTTTTTATGAATTCCTTAACTTTTTGTCGCATTAAGGTGTAAAAATTACTGAGGTCATGCAGGCATTTTTGTTGCTATTGTGTTGACTGGGAAGATTTTTAATTTTTTTTAATCAACGAGGTATTTGGTCTTTTCTGTTTCAGGTAACATATTTGTTTCATTTCTGCTTACCTTTCAAGGACAATATCGTATATCAATCGTCGAAAGCGTTGAATTCAATCAAGTGAACACTCGAAACCCTTTTTGACTTTTATTGAAGAAGCAATGTTTGCTGTCAAGTTATTGTCTGCAAAATGCTTCCGAATTTTATTGTTAAATATGGCAGAAAACGTGAAATGCGATACAATGAATTCCTAAAATTATGATTGTAGGTGATTTTAGGAGCTTATCGCCACGGCCCAACCATAATCAATAACGTAAAATTCACAGAGGGAGGAGGCTAAGCACAACATCGAAAAAAATATATCTCGCATCTCGATAGAGCTAAGTGGTATTTTTAAAATCTTATTTCAAAATGCATTTCATATTTATACGCTAGATGATGACATCAGAGGTATGCTAAGATTGTCATACCGTTTGTAATGCACAGCAAGAAATATAGTAGAACAAAATGTACTGAATCACCCCCAATATTCAAAGCTATTTTGATTTGTGCATGTCCGATGGATGTCCTCAAGAAAACAAGAGAACACGTGTACTTATGGCCGGTTTTTACAGTCCAGGCTTAATCTAGAGCTTAGCTAAGCCACGAGTGTGGCTTAAGCCCAGAACTAAAGCCTACTCGATTTTACAGCACTCAGTAAGCAGGGGCTTAATTAAACCGCAGATGAAAAATTTGAAATTGTCAGCACTGCGGTATTTGTGACTTTTTAAAGGAAAATTCACATTGAGAATCCCCGATAAAGAAGAAGACATCAAAGTAAAATATTGTTATCACTCCTTTGTTTAAACTTTGCGCAGTTTTACCAATCAGTCGAACTTTTTATCTGCGAGTGTATCAAATCCAAAATCATCATAGCCGAATGTTTCGACAGTCGGAACCGAGAATAAAAATCAACGTCATCCGATTTCTCGAAATGTTGCGGGTGCCTTCTTTGCGATTTTATATTTTACATTTCTTCGTCGCTTATATCAGATAAATCACTCATTTTTGTCTTACACTGTTTGGTTTCTTCCTAAAACGTCAAATGGAATACTGATACTAGCTGCCAGACAGTACTCAAAACTGCTAACTAGATAACTATTTTTTGCTTGGAAAATTTCGATTTAGGTTTAAAGTATAACTTTTGAAAGATGTACGCTTGTTTAATAACAAAAATTATAATATTTAGAAAAAAAGACATATTTAGCAATAATCTTCATTTGTGTTTCACGGCAACATCTGAAGCTTAAGCCTTCGAGATGACGAGCTTAAGTTAAGCTTGCCTTAAGCCTTGACTGTGGATACGAAATATTTATTAAGCCATAACTGTGGCTTAAGCTTTGACTGTGAAACCTGCCACTAGAGAGCTGAAATTTTGCACAGGCTTTTAGAATAACGTAAATTTATGTTAGAAAATGGGACAAATCGGGTAAGTCCTTCGTGGGATTGCTATACCAAAATATCGTTGTTCACAATATATTTAGACACTGTCTGAGAACGCGTCAACGTAGAGAGCTGACATTTTCGTTCACGGTGCTCACATAAATATAGTAAATATCATTACAAAATGGGCTAAATCGGGCAACCCCTTCTTGGTGTTGTCATATAAAAATTTGGGATTTTTGTCTATAATGTGAAAACGATAAGTCCTAGACGTTTTTATTGTACTGAAAAGTTCTTCAGAATATAAAAGCCTATGATATTGGTTTTAATCATTTTTACTGTCAGACGATCGATTCTAGAAATATATGCAAAAAACTACTCCAAAAATCAAACTTAAACAGACGAGTGCCAATACGAAATTACATACGGGCATTCGTGATCTTACAATTAGACTAATTTTAGCTTTTTTGCTTGTTTGTTTTATATCCTAATTTTGCTGGCCCTTATTGTTGAATACGCCGAAACTACTAATTTTGCGAATTTGGCAGTCTATGATCATCGAAACTTTCGAAGTGACAAAATGTATGTTCTCTTGATTATTGAAAACAAGTGAACCGAATCCCACCAATATATTGTACCAGTATTGGGCGTATTCTGATTCAGGTGTAATTTAATTAATAATTATTACAGTTTAGTCAAATTACCAAGTAATCTAATTAAATTTTATATGATTATCAGATTACTTTTGAGAAAACATGTAATCTATGAATTGTGTAGTCTGCTAAAATAATATTTCGATTATTTGGTAATCTAATTACTGTGTAATCTTAATTACATTGTAACAGATTACTTTGAATAGTCAAACGGGATGAAGTGAGTCACGCGAGACATGAAGTGTATCGGATCGCCTATATTTTTTAATATATTTACTTAATTTCTGAAAATAGTTGTTAAAAATTAATAGTCAGTGTAAGTACCTATTTTTTGAAATTATATTTAGAACTTAAGCAAAGATATTAAAAACGATAGGTGATCCAATTCACCCCATTTAACGGTACTTCACTTATCTATGATTCAACATGTAACCACAAATGCCGGGTACCGGAGCGATAAGTTTTTATAATTGTGTATATACATGAAGATTTAGCAAAAGGTGTCTTGTTGATGAATTATCAAATTACAAAATTAAAATAGAATGGAATATAAGGATCGTTGGTACTTGATTAAGATTATTGTGAAGTTTTGTTTAGCTATACTAAATAAAGTTTGTTACTTTTATGTAACTATACGGTATTCAAAGGTAACTATTACCTGACTAAAGAAGTTTTTAATAGCTACTTACTTCATTTTTTAGTAGTAACTAGTTAGTTATACTTAATTATTTTTTTACCCTCACGGCCACGAAGTCATGTGTAGGTAACTAACTACCTTCAATATTTACACAATACTCCAGTATGCAAAGATTACATTTGGGAATGAAATTCATAAAATTTAGAAGGGTTATATCTCGAAAATGTAATTACATTGCATTGAAACTAAATTAACAGGTAGGGGAATTAACATGTAATCGATTAATATGTAATCATATTAACTTGTAATCACACTAGACGTTAATATATTACATTACGTAATTATGGAAATGGATTACCTTAGCAATCTGTTACAAAGTAATTTGATTACAGATTATGTGTTTAATTGTAATTGTTAATCGTTAATCAGATGACATTTTGTCCAACACTGATTGTAACGTTTGAGATTCATGATGTGAAAATTGCGGATGTAAAAAGATTACTGAGGTGGAAAGTGTGAAAAATTAAGTTTATATGTAAGTTTTATTTATTTAATTAATTAATTAAAATGTTTTCATGAAGAAGACGAAAAATCGAGAAAAATTTTGCTTGCTCATGACTCCTCTGTAGGAGATCGGCAGGGAATTAAAATCCACGGCTGCAAAGAATATTCAGCAACTCCTAATTAAGAAATTGATAAAGTATATAATAAATGCTGCACATTATACCTCGTTTTCTTCATAACATTCTGATTAAGAAATTTAATAAATAAATAAACAAGTAAAAAAGCTAGAATTGGTCTAAGACCAATTCGTATGATATCGCAGATGAATGCTCGTATGTAATTGCCTATGGTCACCACCTATCTGTGCAAGTTTCATTTTTGAAGTGGTTTTTTCGCATATATTTCTAGATCGGTTCATCATACAGTATACGTAAAAATTCTAAATTTTTATATGGCAACACCAAGAAGAGGTTGCCCGATTTAGTCCATTTTTGAAGTATTTACTATTTTTATGAAAACACTATATAAACAATTTCAGCCCTCTACGTTGATACGTTCTCAAATAGTGTCCAAATATGTAGTGAAAAACACAATTTTTGTATGGCAACCCTACGAAGGAGTTACCCGATTTGTCCCATTTTCGAACAAAATTTTACGTTTATCTTAAAGCTCATATGCAAAATTTCAGCTCTCTAAGTATATGTATTCTCGAGTTATCGTGAGGACGGGCAGACAGACGGACGAACGGACAGACAGACATTTAAAAATCAAAATAACTTTTAATTATGAATGGGTGTCTAATCCATTTTGCTCTACCATTTTCTAGATGTTACAAACGCAATACAATCTTAGTATACGCCTTAGATTTAATCTAGGGTATTCCTGTTTCCATTCCAAAAGTTGTTTCCAAATATCTAGCGGCATCGCATCCAAATAAATGTCTGGCTCCTAGATGATTTTCGTTTACATAACGAATCCGTTATGGTCACAAATCTAAAGCAATTTGAAAATATAAAGAAAAAAGATATGTAATTGTCCAATATTATCTTTATAAACAGTGTTTTTTTAAGATTTGTTCACAATTGGAATACTTTTTTTGTATAAAAATATCCCTTTTTATTTTATTATTTAGTTCGTAGTTTAGTATATGGTTGGATCTGCAAGATATGCGGGCAACTTCTCAAATTTCAGTTTTTGATACCGTTGGAAAGAGCTCAAAGAAGCGCATCTCATGGAAATTTCGCCGATGCAATAAAGGTACTCAGAACGTCGAAAATGCTAAAAACGAAACCTCTTATATGCAAATACATCCTATATACAATTTAACAGGAACAAAAATATACACTATGTGTTGTTTAAATATAAATGTAATAAATAATGGCAATATGCATGTAATATAATTTTTAAATATTTAGATAAGTATTTTATTGTGATTCGCTTCTATTATAGCCCAGTCAGTACGGGTTTTTGCCCTAAAAAAGGTTGGGTACTTGTGACTTTTATATATGTTATTCAGTTCCGGACCCCGATGAAAAATCCAAGTATAGATAGACCCTTGAGGGGGGTCCGCGTGGACCGCCATCTTGGATTAAAGGTACCAAAAATTGCTTTCTTCAAAATATTTCCTCAACGGTTGATCCTACGACAAAACTGTAAAAAACATATTTTGGACGAAGACTAAATTTCCCAAATTTTTTGTAAAAACACTTTTTTTGTAAGTATGGAAATTAAATTACATTCTAGGTCTTATATAGAGCTATTGAAGGAATACTAGATATACTGCGTGAAAATAATTTCAAAAATCAAAGATTTTTCAATTTGTCCTTGGCAACAGAGCAGTTATTATTGCTCCACACTTAACGTACTCGAAATCCAAATGAAAAATAATCTGTGTGACGACTCTATAAAAAAAAAACTATAAAAAAGGGAGAGAGATCAAGTTTTTTAACTTGTACTAAACGACGATTCCAGATTATATCAACGGCTTGAAAAATAACTAGAGCAGCAATAATATAACTCAGAAAATCAGTTCAGATGAGGATTCTAGATTGGTGCCAATACATTTTTGAATCCTTTTCATTACCTAAGCCTGGAATGAGGGAAAAAATACTGAGATCGTATGAATTTACTTGATGCAGAAATACTAGTAAATCAATATCTTGATCCACGACGACGACAGTTTTATCATTGTGTTTTGCTAGTTCAACT